>JAOVVA010000019.1:10538194-10566443 GCA_028565275.1 Leiocassis micropogon
GAGAGGTACTAGTGCTCCCACATTAATGACAGCTCTACAAGCCAATCAGGGGCGTCTGTGAGCTCGCGCAGGCGGAGCTCACATAGCGCTGTTCCTCCAAGTGTGTTACGCTGCCCCAACTGTGCGTAAGCGAGCAGTCGGAAGATACACGTGGGTCGGTCTGCGGCCCGCCCGACTGATTGGCAGTGGAAGCTTAATGTGGGAGCCTCTAGCGACGGGGTGGAGTTGGATACTACTAAATTAGGGGAGAAAATCGGAAAAATTCGGGAAAAGGGGGATAAAGTTTAGAAAATGCATACACACTAATATTTTTATCAGATAAAAAGAAACACAGTTGCTAATTACAGTTTTATGCCCTTTTATGTAGTGTCTGTAACTTAAATTTAAATCTTTCAATGATCTTAATGGATTTTGTATTGGACTTAGATAGTTTTCCTGTTAATTTAAAATGTCAATCTGTCTTGTCTCAGCTAACCAGCTAATTAGGTTACTAAGTTAGCTAGTTAGTTTTTTGTTAATTTATGTTGTAAGTTTATGTTGGATGTACCACCTTGGTCCTGGAGGAATGTTGTTTCGTTTCACTGTGTACTGAACTGTATATGGTTGAAATGACAATAAAAGCCTACTGGAACTTGAAGTTGAACTTAATTGTCAGTCAGATGAAACTTGGCCAGTTTAGATTTCACATGAAAAAACATAAACCTGAAAAAGTGTATTATTTTAAAATGCTAAATTGTTAAGAAATTGCAACATGAATTTAACATGGTTATGGACACTACAGATTTTTTGCTTTTTAAGCTTATACCAAATTTTAGCAACAATTTTTACAGATCATATGCTTCTAGAAGCTTATACCAATTTTAGTACCATCTTAGTGGTAGGTGTTTCGCCTGCCATGCAGAAGGCCCAGGTTCGATTCCCAGCCAGTGCCCAAACCCTCCAGCCACACGGGTCCCAAGCCCGGATAAAACCTGTGCCAAGTTGATGTGCGGACTGGATATTCTGCTGTGGCGACCCCTTGCCGGGAGCAGCCGAAAGACCAACAACATTGTAGCAAGACAGTATGACGCTAAAAAAGGGACATTTTGGAGGTACATACTGTATCACTACAAAACAGCTAAAGTTAGCAACTTGAAATTTTTAGGGAAGAAAGATTGGTCACTTCCATGTTGCCTAAACTTTGGTAAAGGCTTCTTTGGCACACACATTTTCTGTATTATATGTATAACATAAAAAAATTAAATCAGCACCAATACTGTGTTTGGATGATACCATTAAAACTAACCGCCTAATGGTGAGTAGGTCTACCTTATGCTGCCAAAACAGCTCTGACACTTTGAGGCATGGACTCAACAAGAACTCTGATAGTGTGTTGTCATAACTGGCACCAAGACCTCAGCAGAACATCATTTAAGTCCACTAAGTTGTGAGGTGGGGTCCATCATGGATCAGACTTGTTCGTCTAGCAGAGATGCTCTTTCGAATTGAGATCTGGAGAGTCTGGAGGTCAACCCATTGAACTCTTTGTCATGTTCCTAATGTTCAGAAATGTTTCTCTGCCCACCACAGTTGTAGACAGATACAACGGCATTCCTTTAAGCTTAAAGCAGTCTGGCTGTTGTCCTCTGACCTCTCTTTTCATTTCCACCTAAAGAACTGCCACTCACTGAATGAATGATAGGAAGTTTTGTCCCCTTCCTGATTTTTTTTTTTTTTTTTACATATTTGTCACACTTAAATGATTAAGATCATCAACATTTTTAATATTACACAAATATAACCCAAGCAAATACAAAATGTAATTTTTAAATGATGATTTCTTTTATTAAGGGAAAAAAGCTGTCCAAACCTGCCTGGCTCTATGTGAACAAGTAATTTCCCCTAAAACTAATAACTGGTTGTGCCACCATTGGCAGCAACAACTGCAATCACACGTTTGTGATGACTGGCCAAGAGTCTTTCACATCGGTGTGGAGGAAAAATTTTCCACTCTTCTTTGCAGAATTGTTTTATTTCAGCAATTTTCAAGCATGTACAGCCCCTGTAAGGCCATTCCACAGCATCTCAATAGGATTTAAGCCCTGACTTTGACTAGGCCACTGGTTTGTTTCGGATCATTGTCTTGCTGAATAGCCCAAGTGCGCTTGAAGTCATCTGGGTCCTGAAGTAGCAAAGCATCCCCAGACTACCATTTTTGCCTAGTCTCATTCCTATTGTTGAATCTTGCACACTTATCTTACCCAAGGCATGTGAGGCCTACAGTTCCTAATATGTTGTTCTTGGTTCTTTTATAAGTTCCTGGATGAGTCGTCATTGTACTTTTGGAGTGATTCCGGCCACTCCTGGGAAGGTTCGCCACTGTTCCAAGTTCTCAAAACAAAGTAATTGACATGTATCAGTCCGGAAGGGGTTACGAAGCCCTTTCTAAGGCTTTGGGACTCCAGGTAACCAAGGTGAAAACCATTATCCAGACTGATGCATGTCAGTTGCTTTGTTTCTTATCTTGTCATGAATTTTCTTTATTTCATAGCAAGATGTATTGCTTTTTGAAATGATTTAGTGTGCTTCATTTTGTCAGACAGGTTATTTTTTGTGAGTTCTTGATTCAGCAGGTCTGGCAGTATTCAGGCCTGGATATGGCAAGTGAAATTAAAATTTTGAAATTCCAAAAAGAATAAAAAATTATTATCATTCATGATTTAGTCAAAAGAAATTTAAATAAAAAAGGGCAAGGTAAGTATAGACAGATTTTTTTCCTTTAATAAATTAAATCTTGTAATTTTGTATTTACTCGTTATTATTATCTTTGTGTAATATTAAACTTGGTTTGATTATGTCAATTATTTAAGTATGTCAAATTTGCAAAAAATAAAAACAAATAACAAACAGTAAGAGACAAAGCTCCACTGAGGGGGAATGGGATTGATTTAGTTCTGCTACCTACTGTATTCTCCATGTTTGGATGTTTTAAATATTTTGGAATGTGTATTGGTTGCAAACGTGATTTCTTGAGACACTAAGCAATCTTAAGGCAAACATTAAGCCTTATGATCTTTATTATGACGTGCTCACTCTGACATGAAGGGTAAGACCACGTTCATTAGACTAGCAATATGACTGGAAGGTGAAGACACTGAGAAGTAGTAGATTAGACTCAGATTGGTGTTTGCTAAACAGCCTTTAGGAAACATGTTACCTGAAATCATTTTAACTCAACTGTTTAGTGGCTGTGATGCAAAATGTCTTTTCACTCACTCACATTTTATAGTGTCTATAATGTTTTTTTGTGGTGCGGAAAATGATCCATGCTTAATAGTAGTTGGTGTGTTGTATAATGAATAATGAAATGTATAATAAAGATCTTTTTTTCACAGTTTACAAACAATAAACTACAATTTGAATTGACTGAAAAAAACTGTAAAAAATTAAATAATGCAACTGGTACTTAGTCCCACAGAGACTATGTTAAATTACAGTGTACATACCAAATCTCTACGGCTTACCTCAAGTCTTTTTTAGTCTCTATCAGGGGAAAAAAAACAGGATGAGTCTGTTTTCCTTTTTCATCAGTTTTCAGTGCATCTAGGCCAGGCAGCTGGCGTATATCTCTTCCAACTGTGCCTAAAACCTCCAAATGCACAAATGAGCTCAGCACGGTAATGATTATTAGGATACATCACTCTGTGGGATGTTGTATGGTAATTTAGCATGAGATTAAGTGGAAGAATGAAGACAACAGGAGGAGGGACAGTACCATTACTCTTGCACTTGTAACCTCTGTATTGTTGCATGATTCCTCATAAACTCATTGTTTTCCGTCTGTGTGTGTGTGTGTAGTCTAGCACGTGCTTTGGGTTCAAATGTGTTGCAAGAACAGCGTGGCTTCTTGAAACTATCCTGTGGGATTCAGCGTGGTGTTTAATGTGTGTGTCTCTAGAGATGAAGATTCATTGCTTTAATAAGAACAGCCTCAGAGAGGAAAGAGAGAAGCTAGAGCATCATGTGACAGAACTAAGAAAGGGGACAAAGATTATCTTTAATGATGGAAAGAGGCATAGTCCTTTCTTGGACCAATTGTTTCAATCTCATCCTTGCCTCATTCTCTTTTTTAAGTGTGTCTCTGGTGGACATGCCATCTGTTGCTGCCACCATGGCATGCTAATATTACTGTGATATAGTGCATGCAGATCTCTGGTGTGTGTGTGTGTGCGTGTGTGTGCATTGGGAAGAAAGAAATATGGTAGAGATGATCATAGAAAAAAGTCAGTTTGTTTATTTTTGGTATAATTAAATGCATTACAAATGAAACAGAGTTAAAACAATATTTCTGCTTATCATGCTTTTTTCCCTCTTAAAGTTCTATGAAGTACTTTTGAACATTTGGCATCCACATGGGCTTTGTTTCTAAGGATTGAAATCGGCAGTCACCTTCCGATACGTTATTACGATACCTAGGTGCAGATTTGATTAAAACTTTCGATTCTGTATCACAATTTTATAGAAATTCGTATCCAATATAACATTTCCCCCCAATTTTGTTGCAACCTTTTAAAAAGGTTTAATGATTAATTCAATGTTGCCTGTTCCTTATAAATTTAGTCTTATCACTTAAAAACAATATAAACTAACTTTAAATGCTAGAGTTTAACATTTAAGTTAAATTGAAATTAAACAAAAAGCTACATTTTTATTGAGCAGCACTTTACTGACCATGTCTACCATCAGCCATAATTATTACTTAGCAAATAACTTAGCAAAACTTAGCAAATAATTCACTCCTACCACACAGGATGAAAATGCATAAATAGTTCAGTGTACCTCCTGTAGGATTATAAAGAAAGGGTGACGTTTTACCTCCTCAGACGCCTCCAAACTCTCACAACTTAACTTGACAGTAAGTGCGCGGGTTGAGTGGCTGCGAGCACAGCGGCATGTGCAGTTTCTAACGTGGGCATGCAGGGTTTCTAACGCACACGATTTTCAGCTAATTTACGCTCGTGGTGTTTTGAAATGTTTCGTGTATTGAGTGGATTTAAGACTAATGTGAGACTAATCATAGTGTTTAGAGAAAAAGGCAGATCAGACACTTTTAACGTGCACGGTTTTTAATAGTGTTGTGCCACTCAGAATCGTCTGCGCTCGGGACAGCTGAGACAGGGTCAAGTGAAGGACCTTAGTCAAGGGACAAATATGGGCAGCACAGCAGCGATGCTGAGGCTCAAACCCTGGACCTTCTGATCAGCAGGCCAACACCGTAACATCCAAGCCACCTCTGTTTCTCCAATCAAACGAGTGTATAACATTAGATAAAGTTAGTCTTCTCAGAATTATAAGGCTCTACCTACATTCTGAGTGGTTTTGAGATATTGAGTTTCAAAAGTTTTTGCACTCCATATAGCAAAACTGTGCTGTGTAATTTTTATTTTCCAAAAGAAATTTATAACATGTTTATTTTCCAAATAAATGCATAATCCAAAAATGCATATCACTTAAAAAAACACATTACTTGGGTTATGTTAATACAGAATAAGAAAATATGAATAAATCACTTTTGACAGATAGTCAGATAGAACCTTATAATTCCAAAAGAATACTTTTATTAGTAATCTAAGCATCACACAATAACCTGGACACAAAGTTAACGCTTTTAAAGTTCTTTTTACAAACATGTCATACTGTATGCAGCCATAAAAATAGGTTAGATAGGTAGATTTCACTAATTAATTACAGAACCCCAAGGCCATATTCTGAATTTCTTTGTGAATTTGTGGATTTCATCTCAAACCTGGTTGTTTCTTTGGACAAAGCAAATTAACAGATTAATTAATCATTATGAAGATCTCAAACACGCTCTGAGAGAAGAGTTTGTGTCCATTCTAAATTCAGTACCAGTTAGTCAATATGTAGTAGGACCCTTAATGCTTATCATACTCTCGATCTTATACTAACACTCTGATTAAATATAAAAACTAATTTCCTCATCAAAATCATGAACCACTAGATCATGTTCCCACACAGATAATACCAAATATAATTTAACCTCTTATGGAAATACTCATTTCTTCCCTTAGTACTGGCTATGACTGTCATGGGCGGTGCTGAACGAGAATGAGCCCAATAGCAGACAGACAGTGTTTCTTTTGATAGCTTTATTTTTACACACAGGTATAATAAACAGTATCTGCAGCAGGAGCAAAGGAGAGATGCTGTGTGTGTGTGTGTGTGAGAATGAGTAGTCGGTATGAATGGGGAAATCCCTTGTGATTGGAGAGGAGGCCGGATGATGAAGTGAAGGAGATTTTGCAAACCCGGAAGTGGAGCGCGAGAGAGGATCTCTGACAGAGCGTGTGTATCAGGGTAAGGCAGAGAGTGCGCGATCGCAACGTCTGCTGCTTCGAGAAAAAATGTGGCAGAAGGTGAAAGTCTGAGCCTGCTGGTTTAGTGGCTTAGTGGGCATGAGATTATGGGTTTTATCTGATAGACATGAAACGAGGGATTGATGACCCGCATGGTGGATGGAAGGAGTAGTCGAACTATGCATGGGTTGATTACCTTAGATATGGTGAATGGTCCAATGAATCTAGGGAAGATCCTGTGGGAGACTGTGTTGATGGGAACATTGCGAGTGGAGAGCTTGACCTTTTGTCCAACACGGTAGGCTGGGGCAGTCGATCGTCGGCGATCTGCTTGATGTTTGAAGGGCGCTACCGAGTGGCAGAGCCTGGCCCTAGCCCGCAGCCAGGTCCTCTTGTAGTGTCGAATGAAGGCCTGGGCTGAGGGGACTGCGACTCCCTCCTCTTGGGCCAGAAAAAGAAGAGGTTGATAACCCAGACTGCACTGAAATGGTGAGAGGGCAGTGGAAGCTGTAGGTAGTGAATTGTGTGCATATTCGATCCACGACAACATTTGGCTCCAGGAGAGTGGATCATGGGAGGTCATGCAACGGATGGCTGTCTCGAGGTCTTGGTTGGCTCTCTTAGTCTGGCCGTTGATTTGGGGGTGGTAGCCAGATGAAAGGCTGGGAGTGGCTCCAATCAGTCTGCAGAATGCTGTCCAGAACTGGGCGGAGAACTGGGGCCCACGATCTGAGACGATATCCGTAGGGAGGCCGTGGAGGCGAAAGACATGTCGGATGAGCAACTCAACCATCTCTTTGGCTGTAGGGAGCTTAGACAGAGGGACAAAGTGTCAGCCTTAGAGAAACACTCGACGATGGTCAGGACACAGGTGTGGCCCTTGGATTCCGGAAGTCCTGTGATGAAGTCCAATGGAATATGGGACCAAGGTCTGTGAGGAACCAGGAGTGATCGGAGAAGGCCCGCTGGTGGTTTGTTGCTAGTCTTGTTAGGGGCACAGACGTCACAAGCACTGACCAACTGCCGCGCGTCTTCTCTGATTGAGGACCACCAGAAATGTTGCCGAGTCAGTGCCAGAGTACAGGCCCCGCCGGGATGACAGGCTAATCGTGAGTTGTGGCCCCTATTCTAAGATTTGGGAGCGTACCGCAGGTGGAACAAAGAGCAGGCCCGGCGGTGTCTCTGATGGACTGGAGACCTGGTTCAATGCCTGCTTGACTAGGGTCTCAATGTTTGGGAAGGCTGCTCCAACGAGACAGTGGGGCGGCAGAATGGTAGCTACCGGAGAGTCATCTGTAACTGGGGTTAACTGACGTGAGAGGGTGTCGGGTTTGGTGTTCTTATTACCTGGTCGGTAAGATAGGGAAAAGTTGAAGCATGAGAAGAATACTGACCACCTGGGTTGACAGGAGTCCAGTCGTTTTGCTGACTTGAGGTACTCAAGATTTCTGTGTTCAGTCCAGACAAGGAATGGAACGTTGGCCCCCTCCAACCAGTGTCTCCACTCCTCCAGTGCCAATTTTATGGCCAGAAGCACCCGGTCACCGATGCCATAGTTCCTCTTAGAAGCAGAGAGGCGACGGGAAAAGAAGCTCCTTCCTCATTCCTGATGCTCCGATCAGGAATGTTTAACCGGTAGACTCTGGCTTTCATTCTCTGCTGAACTCTTGTGAGTACTTCCGCATTCGTGAACATCAAAACGGAGCGTTAAACCAGCAGGCTCAGACTTTCATCTTCTGCCGGATTTTCTCTCCAAGCAGCAGACGTTGCGATCGCGCACTCTCTGCCTTACCAGGATACACACGCTCTGTCGGAGATCCTGCCTCGCGCTCCACTCCCGGGTTCCACACTCTTCCACACACACACACAGCATCTCTCCTTTGCTCCTGCTGCAGCTACTGTTTATTATTCTTGTGTGTAAAAATAAAGCTCTCCTTTGCTCCTGCTGCAGCTACTGTTTATTATTCCTGTGTGCAAAAATAAAGCTCTCAAAAGAAACACTGTCTGTCCGCTATTGGGCTCATTCTCGTTCAGCACTGCCCTTTCCCCTAGCCAATGCCCACTTCTGCCGGCCATCCTCGTATCACATGGCAAATCTCACAAAGTCTTAGCACTAATCGACTCCGGTTCAGACCAGAATCTCATCTCTGCGTCTAAGGTGAAGGACCTCAACCTCCCGATGTACTCCCTCAATAACGCGCTGGCCGTTCGGGCCCTCGATGGCACCCCCCTGTCCGTCATTACCCATTGCACAGTCCTGGTAACCCTACAGGTGTCTGGCAACCACACCAAAGACCTCACGTTCCTGGTCAAGCGCCAAGCCCACCCACCTCTGGTTCTTGAACATCCCTGGCTGACCCATCACAATCCTAGCATAGATTAGAATAAGAACATCGTTCAGGAGTCGAGTCCCTCTTGTTTAACGCCCTGTCTGAAGTCAGCTCACTATTCGCCTATTACACCTTTCACCAACAAAGACTTCCCCGACCCCTCAGCTGTTCCTTTTGACTACAAAGATCTTAAACAGGTGTTTAATAAATCACGAGCCCTCTCGCTAACACCCCACAGACCCTATGATTGTGCCATTGACCTTCTCCCAGGCACAACGCCTCCCAGGGGAAGGTTATACTCGCTATCTTCCAAGGAACGGAAGGATATGGATAAATATATCTCAGAGTCCCTTGCTGCTGGAATAATTAGCCCTTTGTCTTCCCCTGCTGGGGCTGGGTTTTCTTTGTGGCTAAGAAATACAAGACGCCATGTATTGATTATCTTGGTTTGAATGAATTCACCATCAAGAATCGATATCTGCTCCCCCTGATGTCAACGGCCTTTGATCTTCTGCAAGGGGCCAATGTTTTTACGAAGCTCGACCTACGCAATGCTTATCACCTAGTCAGAATCAAGGAGGGGGATGAGTGGAAGACAGCATTCAACACCTCATCGGGGCCTGGTAGTGCCGTTTGGTCTAGCTAATGCTCCAGCCGTGTTCCAATCACTGGTCAACTATGTGCTCAGGGATTTTCTGATCATCTTTGTGTTCGTTTATCTGGATGACATCTTAGATGAGCATTAGAGGAGCATAAATTGCACGTCTGACAAGTCCTTCAAAGACTCCTAGAGAACCAGCTGTACGTTAAAGCAGTGAAGTGCGAATTTCACCGCCGTTCGACCACCTTTCTTGGGTTTATTATTGCACCAAATGGATCCATCTAAAGTAGAGGCGGTAACCAATTGGCCAACACCAACGACCCAAAGGGATCTCCAACGCTTTCTTGGGTTTGCCAACTTTTACCGCGGGTCAATCAAGAACTACAGCTCAGTGGCAGTCCCTCTCACCTTTCTCACTTCTTCTAAGATCCCCTTAGACCATTAGTGGTCTAATCAGACAGAGGAGGCTTTCTCCGAGCTCAAGACCTGATTCACCTCGGCACCCATCCTCAGACAGCCGAACCCTGCTCTCCAGTTCATAGTGGAGGTTGACGCCTCAGGGGCTTTACTCTCCCAAAGGTCATCAACTTAAAAACCAAGGCAAGGCTAAACCAGATGGCAAGGCTAGGCTGATTGGGCTGGTTCGTGACAACGATCTCAATTTTTAAACTAGCAGTTAGCAAACCCCTGATAAAGGACCCTGACCTCAACCCCAGCCAAATGTATGTCCATTTCTAACATTTCCTTAATCTCCAAGATCCTAAAAAGGTTGTAGCACAGCAGTTTTTGCTCATATCTACTTAGTTATAACATTTATGAAATGTATCAGTCAGGATTTAGGCCTCATCATAGCATAGAGACCGCACTGGTTAATGTGGTAAATTACGTACTACTGGCCTCAGATTAGAGATTAGTGCCTCCTTGCTTGTGCCGATTGACCTTACTGCAGTTTTGGTGCACAAGTATAGGCATAACCACATCCTTAAGAAGATTGATTGTCAAGCAAAGCTGACTCAAGAACTTCAGTTTTGAAAGTCAGTTTTGCATTTCATTTGGAAATCCATGTTCAAGAGTCTGGAGGAAGTGTGGAGAGGCACAGAATCCAAGTTGCTTGAAGTCCAGTGTAAAGTTTACATAGTCAGAAATGATTTAAGCACTTCATGCTTCTGTCTGCTGAAAAGCTTTATGGCGATGATGATTTCCTTTTCCAACAGGATTTAGCACCTGCACACAGTGCCAATAATAAAACTAACTGGTTTGCTGACCATGATATTGCTACATTTGATTGGCCAGCCACCCTGATATGAACCCCATAGAAAATCTATGAGCTATTGTCAAGAGAAAGATGAAGAAGCACCTGACCGAAGGCTGATATCAAAGCAGCCTCATCTTCAGTTACCGCAGCAGTGCCGCAGGCTGATCACCTCCATGCCATGCTGCAATGATGCACTCATTCGTGCTAAAGGAGCCCCGAACCAGTGAACATATTTTACAAAAAAAACGCACATTTCTGTATTATAAATTCTTTTTTGATTGTCCTTAGGACATATACTAATACTAGATATGCCCGCGACTTCGTTTCTTCAATTTAATTGCACAATCATAAGCTTGTTTTAAAAAATTTACAACGCCATCTGTTGAATTTTGGAATTAACAAAAATTTTTACGTGTTACTGTGTAGTGCGCGGAATGAAGATGTGAGACTGGGTTTTTAAGCAGATTTCAAATGCACACTCATAAGCACATACATTCAAAAAAATGTACAGCGCCATTTGTTGAATTTTGAGATCAACATTTTTTTACAAGGTCAATTTTTTTTTTATGATATACGGGCGTTTTCTTCCAATGGGCCGATTGCTATGAAACAAAGCCTATATGTTAGCTTAAGCTTGACCAAATACACCTGTGAAAACCCCATAAAAATTGTTTAGTATTTTTACGTGATGTGTGAACAAAAAAACAGACAGAAAAAAATTCCAAAATCCATCTTGATGTGATCCATCTTTTATAACTCATCTTAAACCCCTCCAAATTATTTTTTTCACAAATATCTTCAATGTACAGACACATTAACTTTACAGTTTAATTATATGATAGATTTTGAGATGCTGGATTTTTGATAGCTGTAAGCTGTAATCATTATAGCTTAAACAAAACATTTGAAATATTTCATGTTATGTTCAATGCTTCTTGCATCTTGTATATATGAAAACTTTTTAATTCAATTATGGGAAAAATTCTGTGATTTTTTTTAGCTGTACTGTACAGTATATATGTCATTCTGGGGTAATATTATTAATAATGTGGGATTAGTTTCCACTGTTATGCTGATGCATTGCTGCATTGCTGTATATTTAAAAAAAAAAAAAAAACAGATGAGTAACACTTGCTTAATAAAGCTGAGAAATGTATAAAGGATGTTTGACACCTAATGCTCATTATCTTTCTACTTCCTTCTTAATTTTGATAGGAAAGACTTAATGGTACATGCAATTAGAAGTAAGGCTTCTGATTATACACTGACATAGTGGCCTTTCTGTTACATCATAAAGACTCCAGTCTTTCATTTAAAGCTGAGGTAAATAATATATTTTTTAGTAGAGCCTTTTTTTTAATCTCCGAAATATTGCTAAGATATTGCTAAGAAATATAATGCCATTAAATGATGCAGAACAAATATTTCAGGTTTTTGTTCGCTCTAGGGTGGATTATTGTAATGCCTTGCTGTCTGGGTGTTCCAGTAGGTGCATTAACAATCTCCAGTTAGTCTGGAATGCTGCAGCCGAAGTTCTTATAAGAACAGGAAGATATGATCCCATTACCCCCATCTTATCCACACTGTACTGACTTACAGTAAAATTCTAAACTAAAAATATCACCATTGACCTGAAAGGACTGAATGCTATCACACCACATACCTAAGGCAACTACTGGTATTCTCTGATTTACCATATATCTACTTACAAGGTGCAAGTCCTTTATTTGTTCCTTGTATAATGAAGAGTGCAGCAGGGTGCAGAGCTTTCTTTTAAAAAGCTCCACAGTTATGGAAAAGCCTTTCAAATAGGGTGAACTCAGGCACTATCGTTTTTTTTTTCTTAGGTAAGGGAGCATATGTAGGGGGTTCATGGTCATAATGTTGTTGGGTTTTTTTTGGTAGAACTGGAATGTTTGGATGCTATCACCCCAACTCTCACATGTTCGCTCAGGTTTGATGACAGTGAAGTGGCTACCTTATGTCCCAGGGTGCCCTCATGTCTGTGTTTCCTTCTGGCGCTGCCTCTTAGTTATGCTGTCATGACTAGTCCTGTTGTCGTCCCTGCTTGCACTCTGCATAAAATGCACATTGACCTTATCCATTACGTGACAGTGGGCAAACCTAATTATGTATCACTTTCCCTTTCTCTCTCTCTCTCTCTCTCTACTGAGCTGTACATGGCACAGCTGAGAATCCTGTGATCCTTACCAATTCTGCCCTCTGAAAATGCTTGAGTCATCTCAATGCCGTTGGAGATCTCAACACTTGGATACCTCTCATCAGATCTTTGCCAACGGTGGCCCTCATATGGTCTTCTTAAAAATACATGTGACTACTGAGGATAGCTCAAGTTAAAAAGCATGAACATGGCTTTGAACTACATTTTTGCTGAGATGACTTATGATGACTGCAATTGCTCTGATAGTTTCAGGACTGAAATTGCCATGAACAAGTCTTTATCAGTGAACAGTTGGTAACCTCAACAAAGTGGACCTCAAGTTAACTAAAATGAATTTCCTAATATGCAGGTGCACGTTTCGACCATAGAGGACACAGTTATAGAAGGGATTTACTTATGGTCCAGTATCACCCAAATGAGAATGAATTCTCTTTTGAGTCTGCCTTCTCTTAAGGTTTATTCCACTTGTCATCTCAGGAAGCTTTTCCTTGCTACTGTCGCCTCTGGCTTGCTCATTAGTAATATATTGATAAAGCTTTAAATGTATAAATGTTACATAATTTAATTTTATATCCGCAATTTATTTTTCTGTAAAGCTGCTTTATACATTATCTATTGTTAAAAGCGCTGTACAAATAAAATCGTAAAAAACTTGAATACATACTGTACATCACTGACAACACGTAGGTGAGAGGGGAGTGATAAATGTCAGCTTTCAGAAAGAACTGGATCAAAGATGAAAAAGGCTTTTAAAGCAGTGGGGGGAAATAGGGCTGCATGATTTAATAAAAAAATTTATTACATTGCTATTATTTTGACACACACCACAACTGCGATTTAAACAGCGATTTATTAGCTGTTAAATGTACCATTTTTTATTCAAATGTATTTATCCAGGCTAACACCAAATAGTGGTTTAAATGATCGCATTAAAAGCATGTTTGGCATATATATATACAAAGAAATACCGAAAATTATTGACAAACTCTACATAAATTTTTGACTATGCGTATATTAGCTGTAATAACTTGCAACTTTTTGCAAGTAAAGTTTTGCAAAGGTCCATATAACAATTTTGGTCTTTATGTAATTAATTGTGTAGCAATGGAAAAGAAAAAAACTGTATTCTTAAAAATATGCCACAGATATTTTTTTAATTCTTCTTGAATTGTTCATCAAACCTGTGATGGTAAAAGGGTAAAGTTGACCATGACTGTTAAGATCTGGAGGTAATCACCATAGTCACAGGGAGGACATGCACAGAAAGGACACACAGATACACTCTCATCAATTAAAATTATATGAAATATTCTAATATTCTAAAGATTCTAAAGAGTTCTAATATTATATAATATACATAGTTTTTAAACAACTATTACCATAAATATGTGAGATGGCAATGCAACCCAGTGTGTCACATCTTTAATTATACAGTATTACTTTACATTATATTAATTATTAGTGTTAGTAGCAGTGCATACAAATTCCATTTATAGTATCTTTTAGCTTGTGCACAGTTAGGTAACAACAAAAAATATTTTGTATGATTAATATATGTTTTTGTACAAACATATTTCTGTCTTTGAATATTAGAATCATGTGTCTACTACTACTAATACTACTACTACTACTACTAATAATAATAATCATCATCATCGTCAATTAAAATAGTGCAAAGTTTAATCATTGATAAACAGTCCTATCCTATTTAAAATACCAAAAAAAGGCTGTACATATTGCCATCCAGGAAGAGATCCTTCAGTTGCAATGTGCACATAATTTAGCTTGCTGATTTGGCAAAAGTTATTTTGTAAACAGCTGAACTGTCCTAAAGACAGAATCTGCCAGTTTCTATCTTTAGGGCAGTTCAGCTGTTCAGGAAACATCTTTTGCCAAATCGGCATGCTAGATCGTGCAAGCATCAGGTTTTAAGGATCTCTCCGTGGGCACACAGCTGTGTAGCATCCTTTTGGGTAAGATGCACTCCGTCACCCTTGGGCTGAAAATAGGCCATTGATTACCATGTCTGCATCATAGAGCAGGGCAAACAGAAGGTATTATATCCAGTGTTCATTTTACCAAAGCATTTTTCTGGCTTTAGTCATGTCACTGTGCTCAAAGTCATAAAGCATGATTAGGTTATATGCAATAATGCTGGTTCTATTTAGCGCTTGCCTATGTCAGATTGTTCCCATCTCTCCACCTACTGCAGATGTGTGTGTACTGTATGTAGGATTAGGGATTAGGGGCTAGAGCTGGATTACCATGAGTTCACAAATGCCCGTGTCTCTCAGATGATGATGCAGATTTTATTACTGGCTCTGCCCTTGGTTACATCATGACAGACTTTAATTTTGTAGAATTTTCGTGACTGAAGCATTTTCTTCATGATAGTGAAGTCATGTGATACTGTATGTTGGGCAAATCCTTACACCATGTTATGGTGATAACCATTAGGGAATGGTGAATCAAATTAGCTTCTCAACTTCTTTAAAGATCCATATGCTATACAATATACTGAATGAATGTGTTGAGAGATGGACTGTAGGTTTAATGCCATGATGCCTTTGTGACATTGGATCGGAGGGCTGCAATCTAATATCTAATCTATCAACAGCTCCACAATAAAGATATAAGGGATGAGCAATGCATTATACCACTTGTCACATCAATGGTGTTATAAGAATGATGACTTTTGTTAAAAGCAAATCTGAATTGGTGTCATTTTATTTCTGAAAGATTTGGGGCTTAGCCCTGCTTGAACATTTATTTAAGACAAGAATGATAAGATTTATTGAAATTGCATATTTTGTTTTCTCTTCCTGCATGGCATAGGTAGATGCTGTCATGCCATTTGGGTGCCTTGCCCTGCGAGATGGGAGGACGTACAACAGCCTGTCAGACATCACCGATAAATATGAGATCGGGCAGGTCCTAAAGGCGTGAGTCTCAAATCATACAATGCATATGAATGGCAACCTCACCTTTACAGTCTAATGACCTCATTACAATGAAGGATCTTCATTAACATACATTAATTGACATTGACACCTACTTTGGCAGATATGAATGATAAATTTAGATAAACCCAATGCTACATCATGTGGTTTAAAATTAAATACACCCCCTTTAATTATTGACTGATACACTGGAATTAATATACATCTACAATCTATTTTACTTGCTAATGTTTAAACAAGATTTAATGTCAAAGTGAAAAATTTAACGACAGAAAAAAACACTTTTATTTAAAAATTGAGCAACTACAATATCTTGGTTTGATAATTATAGATTATACCCCCTTTATAACAACATCTCTTTAACAACATCAAGTTATCCCATACAGGTATGTCAAATACACATCGTCAATGTCACTTCACTTTCCTACACCAGTGTAGAGTCATTGCAATTGACCTGATAGCTTAAATAAAAGCCTTTTTTTTTACCCCTCAGTTTGCCAGTGCAGATCCACACAAAGTAAGCGTGATGGTTTCCAAAGGCCTCCCAAAATAACCAAAGCAACAAAGCTATGGAAAAGTGCACATCAGGCGAGGGATATAAAAAGCTTTCCAAGGCTTTCAAGATATAATAACATTATAGTAACACTGTTGTTAGGACGTGGCACCACCCACAGTCTACGATACTCTAGACGTCTATGAAAACTAGATGACCAGATAAGAAGGCACTTGTTTAGACAGAAAGAGAGAGAGAGAGAGAGAGAGAGAGAGACAACACTGAGAGACATATAGAGTTTTATGGCCAACCCAGGAAAACAAGACCATATTGAGCATATATTGCAGTAATCTGGCCTGTAGGGTAATGTAGCAAGAAGAAAGCAATTTCTCAAAAAGGTCCATCTGGAATTCTGTTAGAAGTTTGCACAAAGACACCTGAGGCACCCTGCAACAAGCTTAGTAAGAGAGCTTAGTGTTCATATGAAACCAAAGTTGAATTCTAGGGATACATCTTAAGGGGTAGTGGTGGTTCAGAGGGTTGAGGCTCTGGGTTGCTGGTTGGAGTGTCTGGGGTTTGACCCCTACCACTACCAGGTCACCACTGTAGAGCAAGACTCTAAACCTTATGTCCTATACAACCCAGTCACTGCATAGATGAAATGGCATGGTTGCGAAAGGAAAGCCATTTGGCTTAAATCATTTGCTCTTGTGAATCAAAGGATCCAATGTGGTGACAAAGCCCAAGAAAAAAATTGGAATAAAAAGCTAATCTAAATTGTATATCTGAGCTTCTATAAAATGTCTTTGTGACAATGTCCATTGTTAAAAAAGCCATTGTAAATGAAATTAAATTAAATTTCAATAATTTGTTTTTCTCAACACCAAACAAAGCAACACATCCAAACTTGGTGGAGCTTGGTGTAGGAAGCATAATGTTGTGGGGGATCTGTACACCTTTATTTCTCAAGATTTAGAAAAGGATCAATCAAGGCATGTACAGGAAAACTCTGGTGAAGAACCTCATGGGTCTGTTAAACGTTTGAAAATGGGTTGAAACGTCACATTTTAAGAGGACAGTGACCTGTGGAGCTGGATGTTCTAGAGAGGCTTAATCAAAGTCACTCTAATGGAAATCTGTGGAATAACTTGACGGACCTCTGCAAAGAGGTGTGTGGGGGGAGAAAGGCTACGCAAAATGGCTGGTAGCTGCTGTCAAAGGCATCTTTGCTAATTATTGCCTCTGGGGGGTGTATACTTAGATGTCATCTTTAAAGAGGATGTATTATTGTCCTGTGCACTGTTTATCATGTATGTGACCACCTTGCGACAGACGGAATTTGTATTAAAGTCAGCACATGCTACTGTTTTCTTTGCAGGAAGGAGTTTTGTGAGCTGTGCCTGGTAAAGGAGCAGCAGACAGACAAGGTCTATGTGTGCAAGAAATTCCTCAAGAAAGATGGCAAAAAAGTGCGGAAGGCTGCCAAGAATGAGATCATGATCCTGAAAATGTACGGGATAATTCAAAAAGCCCAACAGAAGGTGATGGGTCTGGGTTTGAGAGAAAAAGAGAGATATAGAGGGAGAGAGACAGTGATAGAGAGAAAAAAGAGGGAGAGACATAGATTGACAGATGGAGGAAGAAAAAGAAAGGGGGCCATTTTGTAGTGAGTGAGACAGACAGATATGGTGAGGAAAGAGAAAGATTGAGAGTTGGAGATATATGGAGAGGCACATAAAAAGAAATAGAAAGAATCAGTCATCTCAACAATAAAAGCCAGAGCGAGAGGGCGAAAGAGAGAAAGATGTGGGAATCAAGAGAAAGAAACAGGCCACTTCTACCGTTCCAAGCCCAGCAGGTTGCTATATTTAAAGTAACTCTTCTTACAAGTTAGAAAATAGAACAACTATTTACTGTGACCTTTTCTTCTCAGGGTCAACCACCCAAACATTCTAAAGCTGATAGATGCGTTTGAGACCAGGAAGGAGTTTTACATCATCCAAGAGCTGTGAGTCTGACATCAACATTAATCCCTGCTAGAGTCCATGTCTGGCCACTCATGGAATGAAAGTACAGTACATCATGTCCTATCAAGTGTCTCTATGTCTCAGGGCCACAGGTGGGGATGTGTTTGATTGGATCCTGGATCAAGGGAACTACACAGAGAGAGATGCTGCCAATGTAATACGGCAGGTCCTAGAGGCAGTGGCTTACCTCCACTCCCTTAACATAGTCCACAGGAACTTAAAGGTAGGTTTGAGATGTATTTGCACATCGTCTTCTGTTCTTACTCTCATTCACTACCAGTTTTGCAATATTATATAATCTTGCCCGGGATTAATTAGTGCTCAATGATTTCATCGTTAGTTTAAAACCTTGCTCTCGTAAACCTGCAGCTACGGGAGGATGTGATTCATTAGTGATGGAGAGGAGCTATTGTGGCATGTGCTTTTGTGTGTGAGGAGACGAGACCGACTGAGAGATTGAGAGCACGAGAAAAAGATTAACCCAATCACTACAGGGTATCAGAAACGGTAATAAGAAATATTATCCAATCTCGTAGCCCTGCATGATTCATAAAACTGTACAACCATGATGTAACAGATGCCTCCTTATGGTTAGTGTTAATATGCAGAATATGACTGACTGAAATAAATAGTATTATAGCCCTCAGTAGTCGGTCACGTCGTCCTCTTCTAAAGAGCTCAACATGTGTTTCTAGTGCCCTCTAGTGCACCAACACAGTTCCTGTACGATCTGCTTCCCTATCCTGCATGTCTGTTCAATAATTCCCAGATTGCAGACAGCGCAATACGGTTTAGGAGTTGACCTGTCCATCTAAGAGCCCCCAGTTATCGAGCAGAAGAAAAGAACTCACTGCTTGAGACTGGATCTCAATTCACACTTTCTCATGTGATAATGGATGCTATAATTTCGCAGGTACAGCATAGCATCAGCTATTTCCCCTTTGTCCTTATGATTTTGTCTGTTTTTCAGCTGGAGAACTTGATGTACTACACAGAGAATAACCACAACAAAGTAGTCCTCCGTGATTTCTATCTCTCCCGGTTTGAGAACGGCTCGATCACAGAACCATGTGGAACACCAGAGTATTTAGGTACCTACAACTGGCAGATGATCGCCGGATGTGATGGTAAATGCCAGAATATGTTTTCTGTCCATCTTCATGACTGTGATTTTCTTTCCTTCCAGCTCCAGAGGTGGTGGCTCGACATCGGTATGGAAGGCCAGTAGATTGCTGGGCCATTGGGGTCATCATGTACATGCTGTAAGTTTGCATTATACACGGCAGACAGGTTTTAATGTCATGATAAGCCTTGAGTTGAATACAGTCCCCAGTATTACCGAGTTACTGACAAAATATTTTGTGATTTTTTAAAAATTATATACAAAGGTGAGTCAAAAATTATCCGCACTCTGACTGTAAAATATATTTTAATTAACATTTAGAATAGACAAATACATCATTCCTTGACATTTTGTGTGCATTTCTTGACATTCTTTTCAACAACAAGCTTTCATATTCCCTCATTAAAATGTTTTAGGCTGAGCTGCGAGCCACGAATGCACTTCTGTTCTCACTTCTTCATTAGAAGTGCATCTTTGTCCTCGTAGGGCTGCTTTCAGGGGACTAAACAGGTGAAAGTCTGATGGAGCAAGATCAGGACTATGGGCAGGATGCTTTAACACCTTGAAACAAAGTTTTTGCAGAGCTTCGACAGTGTGTGCAGAAGTGTGCAGACAAGCAGTGCAAGATCACAGTGCCTTCGGATAGCAGTCATCTGAGTTTAGTCCGAAGTTTTGGCTTCAGCTCTTCAATAAGCATCTCACTGTAACGAGCACTGTTGATTCTTGAACCTTTTTACTGATAATGTTCCAATACTGGCCCTTGAGGATCAAAGAGAACTGTCGATTAAGGATGTTTCACTGCACGGTGCTCATGCTTCTTTTGCGCAAATCACCAGTGGGGCATCCATTTTTGCTCACATCACAGTTACAAATTAACTGATGTAACACGTTCACATTTGCACAGTAGCCTTGAAGGGAAAGCACTGATAAAACAGATAAGGCCAACAGGAGTTTGAATATAACCGGAGTGCGGCTCATTTTCTACTCACCCTCATAGTTTTGAATACACATGTAACATCATTATTCGACAAACTTTTTATTTTTAGGCTGTCAGGAAACCCTCCCTTCTATGATGAGACAGAAGAGGAGAACACAGACATGCACAACCGTATTATATTCTGCCGGATTGTTGCTGGAGACTATGAGTTTGACTCTCCCTACTGGGATGATATATCACCTGCAGGTGTGCAAAAAGACATTGTTCTGTATAACCCACTCGAATATGAAAGCAATTTGGATCATTTCACTTTTCCTGCTTTTACAGCTAAAGAGTTGTTGTGTAGGCTGATGGAGGTTGACCAGATGCTACGAATTACAGCACAAGATGCCCTGTGGCACGAGTGGTAAGCTGGATATATATGCTCATACTACCATATAGGTAATTTATTCACATGACCTCTTATAGAGCTTGCATTGCATCACATTATTATGTGAAATTGACAGGATCGCTGGAAATGGAGCCTCCGAAAAAAACCTGAAGGCTGGAGTGTGTGCACAATTCGAGAAGAACTTCGCAAAAGCCAAGTGGAGGGTAAGGTCATAAATGAACCTCTGCTGCCTCTAGTGAATTTACACTGTCCTGGTGAAGTGAAGTGTTAAAAAAATATATATATATATGCATATATATACAGTATATATAGATGTCAAGGATGGTTTTGATGAGGATGTGCATGACAGAATTACTAGTGATTTATATGAGACTAAGGGTTCTGATTACTCTGTCAATCGTTTCCTTTCCCCTTGCATGGGATACCCAGGAGCTGAAGGTACTGTTATTCTCTGTCAAACAGGAAGGAGGCACTGACTCTTTTCTCTGCCATGACAATCAGACTTGAGCAATCATATCACCTCTAGGAAAACACATTACACAAAAAGCGATAAGTGCAATTATAACAGCTTTCGAACACTTGCCATTGTGAGGAAATATGCAGTTCAAGTCTGATTGCTGAAAAGAGTCTTTATCTGTTCAAACCTCCCTCTGTCTGGAAACCAATAAATGGCAAGCCTGTCACTGCCCAGCTACTCTCATATGCCTCCAATCATATGCAGTCCAGCTCTATACCCACACTAAGTTCTCCTAAACCCTCCACCGTCACAGACGATACACCTAACGAAAGTCTCATTGAAGTGTCACATGTATGTGTGAGGCGCTATCATATGTCTGTGTGTCTGTCCTATTAGAGAAACAGGAGCAGATCAAGGGACAGAGAAGTGAACAGCGGGTCATTGTATCACAACATGATTAACTGTGTCCCTGATCCATTGGTCTATTCTAGTCCACCTTGTGCTACTACCAAACTTCAATATATGTATACTTTATTCTGATGAAACATTTTCTTGTGCTTTTCACAAAAAAAGACAGTCAAAATGTACTTTAGCTCTGACATCAGTGAATATTCAAGTAGTTTAGTGATGAAAGGTGTTTTCACATTTGTGTCCTTTAATTAATGTCATGAGTATGAATCTTTTAGTATAATGTTTAAAAAATATTAAATTTAAAATTTTTGCCATCTGTAGCCACTTGTGTTTGATTGATTTATTCAATCAAAATATCAAGAAGGTACTGTTTCCGCTGCAGATAACACATAGCCTTCCCTTGGTATTTTCAAATGGGTAATAATATGACAGGTTGTAAAAAAAAATAAACATTCAAGCCGTAGTGGTACTTTCTTTTTTTCCAGACAGCAAGGGCATGTCCTTGCAAACTAGTGGAGTTAGTAGCTCATTTGTTGCTCAAGTACTAAGAGCATTATCTATTGACCATGGTCTTGTGTGTAGGACTACTCCTTTTTGTGACACAGTGGTTAGCACTGTGGCCTCGCACCTCCAGGGTCGAAGGGGTAGATTCCCCTTCAGGTCTGTGTGCATGTTCTTGGTGGGTTTTCACCAGGCACTGAGAGTGTGTGTGTGATGGATTGGCACTTTGTCCAGGGTATACCCAAAGTCTCCTGGGATAGGCTTCAGGCCCCTGTAACCCTGTTCAGTGGTAAAGGAGAAGAATGTTGTTATTGTTAAATCACCTTGTCATACGTATAAAGTGGGTTGATGCACAAGTGGATGGTAGTAATTCTAATATTTCACAAGACATGTTGCAATCTGTGCTAAATGCCCTAATTGAATTTAATAAGGCACATGGTCAATTCATAAATTGTTTGGGACTGGCACTTACAGAGCCTTGCCCTCACTACAGTTTTTTTGCCATGAAAAATGCATGATGCATACCTTGCAAACAAGGAAGTACTGCTGTCTATGCAACAAATTCCTCCAGATGCCGCTGCTGCCACTGCAGATAAACCGGCAAAGCCTGTGTAAAAATGTAATATTCTTGGCCATGTTTCAGTGACAGTAACACAAGACTAATGGAGCTTGTTTGGCCAAAAACAAGAGCTGTTAGCAGTGTAACAGCGCACTGAAGTGCAGAGCTTAAGTGAGCTTAGTAGCCTATAAAAGCCTTGCATACAGAGTCGCACCCTGAAGTGCTTTCATTTGCTGTATCTCATTCTACAAGCTTGAGTGCTAATAGCCTGCCCCAGGAGTGGCTTATGATCACGGTGAAATACAGAACAGGCATTATATACTAATATTAAAGCTGCATTTGTGAAACTGAAGTTAGATCATTCACTTAAATCTTATGGTTAGAACTTGTTGTATACTTGCCAGCTGGACTGGACTATACCACCATGTATCAACTGTGTTAAAAAGCCCCTTTGTGCACACTGAAACTGCAACCTGACACAAATAGGCAGCAATGATTGATGTAGAAGCAATATGAGGTTAACACCTCCATTACAGAACCATATGGTACCCTGGTGAAACATCACTAAAGTTGAAATTCAACACTACTATTGCATGCATGCCAGAGTACTGGAAATATCCAGCTCAAACCAAATATGACTCAATGACAATTGGCAAAAGTCTTTTGCAAACAAACAAAACACAGAATTCACATGGAGAAGTCACAAAAGGGGGTGGAATACTTGCTCTCACCCCTCAACCACTTCAACATTAGCCAGTCATAGGCATCTGCGAGCTCACCTGGTTATCACTTTCCTCCTGCCCCTAATGGTGCATGAGAAACTGTTCAAAAAGTTTCTCTCAGCGGTGTCACATGTAAGATGTATTGTACTTTTTATTTTGAGATTTTGAGTGAGAGAAGGTCTTATCACCTTGTGCAGTTTTTGGAGAAAATATAAAAGTATAAATATTTATTTTTTTAAAATTATTTAATAAAGCAAGAAAGTTCTTAGAAAGCAGGAAAACCAGCATTAGTCTTGGAATTGGACAGACAAAATTTAAATCGGTATGGGCATTCTTGAAATAGGAATCAGCCAGCTGCAAAGAATCAGGATAGCTGCAGTCTGTGCATCTTTTTTAAGTTAATTTAAGGCTTTATTTGTCACATATACGTTACAGCACAGTGAAATTCCTTCTTCGCATATCCCAGCATAACTGGGGTCAGAGGACAGGGTCAGCCATGATATAGTGCCCCTGGACCAGATAGGGTTATGGGCTTGTTCAAGGGCCCAACAATGACAACCTGGTGGACCTGGGGATTGAACTGCCAACCTTCCGAGCCACCACTGTCATTATGGGCAGTCACTGGCAGATGAGTTGGTAAATTAAATGAGCTATGTTTGGTGATGAAAATGTGTCAATAGACGGCTTTCAAACCCTACCTGGGAGTGAGTGCCCAGTAGAGTGTAAAGACAGGTTTGCAGATCAGTTGAAGCAATGGATTGTGCAAACATATTTGAAGGCAGGTCAACAGGTTGTGTAGCACTCACCAAAGTAATAACAATCAAACATTTTAATAAACCATGAATGTAATACAAATCTGCAGTTTTAAGATAAATATCCCACAAATGCATAAAATTTTTCACAAATGTTATAGCTATTGCAGTGATTTTTGCATTTGTGGGAATTTTTTTTTTTTACAATAAAAGAGATTTGCATTAAGTTTGTGGCTTACTATGTTTGTGGGCTGGTATAATGTTGGCGGGTGTTACAGTGTGCCTTCTACCATTAAATGCAAATTAAATTGAGCAATGGCAACCCCAAAATAAGTATTGCTTTTTGCTTTTGTACTTTTAGACAGCAGATTTTACATATTGAATTTTGCTTAGTCAGAACCCCTGTGTTTTGTGGTAAGTTTAAGTGATACACATGACTAATGAAATACAATTTTAGGGTGATGACCATGCTGTTAGTTCTTGGCAAGGAAACAAGCAAACAGAAAAACTCCACTAGCTCTGAAGGAACCCACTCTGGGCTTCCCTCAATTGTAAATCCATGATTTGACTGAAAAAAAAAATCAAATGTGAAAACACCCAGAATTCACTCCAGGTTTACTTTTTTGGTAAAATAAAAGCTGCCTGTTTTTTATTTTCATGCTTTGTTTTTTCAGAAAGCGATCAGAGTCACCACATTCATGCAGCGTCTTCGGGCCTCAGAGGTGGGCTCTGCAGAAGTGACAACAGAGGGAAAGAGGAGTGTCCAGGCGGATGAAGAAGGAAGTGAGGGAGTCACTACTGACTCGGGGGGAGTGTCATCAGTCAGCATGTCCAATGAGGTGACAGTGGAAAGCGCACCAGTTGAGGTTCAAGAGAGAAAAGTGCAAGAGGAAAGGGAGATGCAAGGGAGCACAAATTTAGACACGTCAAAGCCACTGGCACAAACAAACTCCGCAACCCAGACACAAGTGGAAGAGCAAAATAGGGTGGTTGAAAAGAAAGCAACTGTGGATGGCTCTCACAAAATGGAAGCTATGTTGGGGCAAGAAAAACCAGAGACATGCAAGGAACCCACCCCTAATGCATACACGAAACCCTTTGACTGGCCAAGAGGTAAATGTACTACAGACAAAGAAGCCACAGACAAGAAAGTAACACCTGATAGCCGTCGCAGAATGGCTGCTAACTTGTCTCTGGACCATGGGTTAGGGCATGGTCCCAAGGCTGGTAGTCCAACTGTTGAGAAGGAACAGGCAGTAGCAAATGAGGAGAAGGCAGAGGCAGCAGGTAAGCAAGAAAAATCCCCCAGAAGCTGGTGTCAGACCCAACTCCCTGAGACAGTAGCGGAGGGACAGGTAGGTCCTGGCACAATAGGAGACACTAGTCCTGGAGATGGGGAGAAGGAAGAAGACGGAAGAGACAAGTCAGGAAGGCATGCACACAGTTTGCATGCTAGTATTGATTCTTCAAGTTTGGGGCAAAAGAAGACTGTGTATGTGCAAGAGCAGAGAGATACAAGCCATGGTGCTGCTTTTAGGAATCCATATTGTTCTCCTTACTCTGTCAGCAGTGGGGCAGCATACGAAGATCTACAAGAAGGGGATGCCAGTACCGATTGGCAAATGGACAGCGTGATTGAACAGATAGAAAAGCAAATGGCAGCTGTACTTGAGAAGATTGAAGGCGACATGCCTTCCCTACTGGAGCACTTTAGGGACTGTCCTGAGAGTCTGCCAAGAGCAAAAAGCGCTCAGTCCTCTCCTTCATTTCGTCACCGTTCCTCTCAAGACCATTCTACTCCACCACCTCTTCCTACCACTCCACGGCCAACCATGCCCTCTCTACCACACCTCACCATTCCCCCACCTTCCTATCCACCTCCCAACCCACCCACTCAAACCCAAGATCCCAACCAACTCGCCACTGAGCAGGATGATCAAGACGAACAAAGGGGATCGGCAAAACTGAGCCAGTCACCAAGAGGAGGTGTTTCGGGCAAATGCTTATGAAGCTCATGTGTGCAAATTATAAATCGTAACAGAAGAACAAATCTTAGAATGAGTCATGGATTTCAGTTTGTAAAATATAAATTACAGAGCAGTTTTTCTCCTCTTAACTTTTAGTTAAGAACAGTCATGACCAGCTGCATTTGCGCTGAAGATGGTTTTAAGCAGAAAAGCACAATTACATGGTCTAGTCTTTGGAGAGTATTATGAACACAAAATTATAGAGTAACATCCCTGTATGCGTATTTTCTTCAGACAGTGATTATATAAACCACATAACAATGGAACATGAGATGAAACTACTGCCTAAAATACCTGTAAATATGTCTATTTGGCATTATGACATTTAAGAAAACACTTATATTTTTCATAAATATTTCATGAACATAATCCATGAACAAATCATTTAGAAGAAAGGGTGTTTAACTTGTGCACATGACACACTTTACGACATGTACAGTGTAGAGTAGACTTCACTCTAACAGAAACACATGGGCATATATTCTTCTTAATGTTAATGGTCATGTTAGTCCAAGTTACTTTAGGTATCACAGTGGGGTTAGTGCACCATCGCCGTCAACTACCATTCATGCACACAGCATTCACACTCACATATAGCACACTGGGGCAACAGTCTGGAAAGAATACTATTTTGTAGAACTAGTTTTAAGAAAGTATATTTGCAATATCAACTGAAAAAAAAAACTATTCTCACTTACTCTTATTCTGTATATTTCATCATGTACAGTACATACTTGTTTATGCATGTCTTTTTAAACTACATTTATGTTTGTCCTAATTGATAGTATCTTAGGGAGGCTAACCAGACTTTCTCTTTTCTGATTGGTTGTGATATTTCTTTAGGCTACATGGATGATGATTTTGTTCTCACTTTTGTTATTACACATATTACCAGTTTTACCAAATGTATAGTTATTTAAACTCCTTCTCAAAAAAAAAAAATACTTTGACATTTCCAAATGTAACAGCCTTACTTCTGTGTTCTGGTTCCTCTTTTCAAATATTTTGTCATAGTGATGTGAATATTCTTTCAAAGGACTTTTGCACTTTCTCTCTCTGCAAAGATTTCAATAAAATCTAGATGGTATCACATTTTGATTGCTGTGTAAGAATCATTCTTTCAGAATGACATTTCATGTGTATGATTCAAGTTCTTTAAATAGACAGAAATATTATATTATATGTTTTAGTACTAGTAATATTTGCATGCATGTTCTTTGCATGCATACTTTAGAGACAGAGCTGTCGAGAGGTATATAAATGTTTGTTGTTTAAAAGTAAATTATAAAACTACAGTATGATACTAGCTAATTCAGGAGGAATTGTAACAGAATGTTTAACACAGCCTCTTCCAGGTCCATGTTCTCCAGTTTAATCTTGAGGTTGGGTTAGTATCGCCCTGTTTCGCATGTTCTCCATGCCTGTGTGGGATTTCTCTTGGTTTTCCAAAATTTTGAACTTTTCAAAAACCTGCCTAGTAAAACTGCCCTAGATGTGAGCCTGTGATTGTTGGTGCATGGAGCATCTAGTAGCGGTCGGTCGCTCTATATAGAAGGAGGCAGCGTCAACGTTTTATGCTATTCTGTGGGTGCGTCACAGGTGTTCCTCACTGAATATAACAGTAGGAAGCACAATATGACAGGCAGAATTAAGGACTGATAAAACCAGCGAATGGAGCTGACGCTCCTCATGCTGCTCCAATGTTTCAGCAGAACCTGCAGATCGTACAGTATGTGCTAGCCCTGAAGATCCATTGCGGTCTGATAAGGAGTTTCATTCCCTCATATGCACCATCACTGTAGACGCTCTGCAGTCTGATCCGGGAGCTATGAGCTTGGCCTGACATACACGTTTTTGCAATGAGGTTTATCCAAGACACCAGACCCTCCCACCCATCCTATGTGGTCAATTCTCTGCGGCTCCTCATGCAGCTCCAATGTAACGCCAGCCAAATTATGTCATAATATGACATAAAAGCTGGTTATGACCTAAAAGGTGCCTACTGTTACATTCGGCGCGGAACACCTATGACACACCTGGGCAAAAAAACATACAGAATTTCTGCTTATATATACAGTGAGGTCAATAAATATTTGATCACCCTGTGATTTTGCAAGTTCTCTTACTTAGAAATCATGGAGGGGTCTACAATTTTCAGCATAGGT
>JAOVVA010000019.1:10578865-10604455 GCA_028565275.1 Leiocassis micropogon
GCTGAGGTGGGACGCAGTAAGACAGTCATTTGGAATTTCTTAAATGATCCTGAGGGTTATGGAACAAAAAAAGTCAAGTGGTAGACCCAAAAAAATTTCACCAGCACTGAGCCGGAGGATCCAATTGACTGTCCGTCAAGACACTAGACCGTTACAGGTGCCGACTGCAGCCCCATAACCATCAGACGGCATCTGAGACTGAAGGGCTTCAAAAACATAAAACGTCTTCAAAGACCTCGTCTCCTTAAACGTCACAGAACTGCTCGTTTGGACTTTGGAAGAGAGCACCAAACATGGGCCATTCAAAGGTGGAAGAAAGTTTTATTCTCTGATGAGAAAAAATTTAACCTTGATTGTCCTGATGGTTTCCAACGTTACTGGCATGACAAGCAGATCCCACCTGAGATGTTTTCTACGCGCCACAGTGGAGGGGCACCGTAATGGTCTGGGGTGCTTACAGGTTTTTTTGGAGATGTGGTCCTAAACCTTTGATCAGCTGTAAAACAGCCTGTTTCAGTTTATTCGTTTTCATTAAATTACATGCTCAAAAAATGTTTTGTCTGACTCCCATTTCTTCTTGTTGCATGTTGAAGCTAAACTTGGAACCTTGTTAAGATCCAACCATGCAAAATATGATTTTTTGCTATTTTTCAAGTGGTCTTAAACTTTTGATTGGGACTGTATTTGCTAAAAGGATTCTAGGAGTGTGTCCAACTTATGATCCTGAAAGCCAATTCATTGCTGCACATTGCTTTTCTAACTATCTAATTTTCATACTCCACACATATATAGGCCCACATTTATAGACTTGTAGTTCTTGTCAAGGTAATGTTTTGTTTTTGGACAGGCAACTGTTCTGTGATTTTGGAGAGGAAATGACTGTATATGACACCAATGGAGAGCAGCCTCTAAGTGCCATGATCTCTATGATAACAAAGGTAAACCCTCTCAGCCTTTTGTGTCTTGTAATACTGTATGAACACAATTAGTAAAAAAAAAACAAAAAGAAGGCTGATGCATGATCAGCAGTGATGACCTGGTGTATTGTAACAACTCATTCCCTATGACTTTTTAGTCCCCGGTATTACTTATTGATAATCTGTATTGTGCTCATCCAAAATGAATATATTGGGTGACAATGCTATCGGTCAGCTAGTGTGGAACTAAGTGTGGCTGTTTAACAGGACAGTGCTGGTGTGGTAACCTGCCTGGACGAAGCGAGACATGGTTTCGAGAGTGGTGACTGTGTCACCTTTACAGAGGTGCAGGGTATGACTGAGCTTAACGGTTGCCAGCCAGTGGAAATTAAAGCTCTTGGTGAGTATGTTTTCATAACCAACATATCTAAAGTTTAGGAATAAAAAAAAAATTTAAAAAATTGAGCTGCTTTATTACTCATCTGATTTTAATGGACATGTAATGTACACTGTTCCGTTGCAGGCCCCTACACTTTCAGTATTTGTGACACCACATCTTTCTCTGACTATGTGAGAGGTGGTATTGTAACCCAGGTCAAGATGCCCAAGAAAGTGGCTTTTGTAAGTACAACACTGCTATTAACCATACTGAAGTATCCCGAGTTGCAATTCTCACATTACCTGTCCTCTTGCAGAAACCATTTTCATCATCGATATCAGAGCCTGAGTTTCTGCTGACTGACTTTGCCAAATTTGATCGCCCTGGTCAGCTGCATATTGGCTTCCAGGCACTGCATGCCTTTGTGAAGAAACACAACCGTTCTCCCAAAGCCTGGAACCAGGTCTGTCTCTTTTTTTTATTTTTTTTCCCCCCTTTTCCCCACCCATACGTTTTTGAGAAGGAATTGTGTTGTGTTTCTAAAACTGCAACCAGTATTTTTTTTAAGGACCATCCAGTATTTCTGAAAGCTTAGGAATCAAGTAATTATGATTATTTAAATGTACAAAGAATACATTTTAACAGATTCACAAAAATCTATTGCAATCCAAAGGTGCATTCATAATTTTGCACAGATCAAAAAAAAAACATGGTTGTGGTTTCTTTAAATTTTATTTATATAGTTTTTTTTAACAATGGTCTTTAACAAAGCTGCTTTACACAATCTAAAAATTTTGAAGATTATAAAATTATTAAAATGTAAAAATGCTTTTTGTCCCAGGAAGAAAAAAAAAATCCCTGGGATGACAATAGGAAGAAACCTTGAGAGGAACCAGACTTGGCAGGGAACCCATCACTCAAATAATGATGAGTTTGCTGCTGAGTCTGGTTCCTCATGTGTGCGATATCGGGTAGATATAGCAGGTATTGAGTTGCAGTCATACTGTGTTAGGGGGCTGAAAGTTCTGTATAATTGCCAATGTGTGTAAGTTAATAGCAATGTGGCTGTAATTCAATTTCTTCCTAGTAAAAGAGCACTGAGGTCAATTAAATAGTTTTGCTTTATTTTTAATGTAAATTAAACACTACACTCCAGCAGCATTTTGGTGCTTAACAAAAGGGGAAAAAAATATATAATGTATACACACACACACTTTTTTTTTTTTTAAGAATCTTATGCAAAGGATGGCGCGTTTGGTCAATTTCTGTCTGGCAGAATGAAAGTTATATTAAACTCATTTGAAAATGACTCTACCTGCTTTATTATTTTATTCCCCCACCCCCCAAAAAAACGATCTTGATATGCTGTTATAATTCCTGCTGATTCCTGTTTGAGGTGCAGCTGACTCAGCAGACATGTTTTCTGTCCTCTGCAGTCAGATGCAGATGAGCTGGTTGCACTGGCAGGGGAAGTGAATGCAGCACAGTCTGGCTCTGCCAAGCAGGAGGAGCTGGACCAGGCACTGCTGAAAAAGCTCTCTTGTGTTGCATCTGGAGACCTGGCTCCTCTCAATGCCTTTATTGGTGGGCTTGCTGCCCAGGAGGTTATGAAGGTAATAAAGTTTCCTGTTTATACTCCTTTGTACTGTTTCTGTGCCCCTACAGATCGGATGGTCCTGCCCTTGCTTTTTGTCTATAAATTAATGAAGTAAATAGGTACGCATGACCATAACATGATCTTGAATTTAGATTTTACACTCGAATTCTCTGGGGAATTGTTGTAACAGTCTCAGTTTCTTTACTTCAGGCATGCACAGGCAAATTTATGCCCATCGTTCAGTGGCTGTATTTTGATGCACTGGAATGTTTACCTGAAGTTGAAGATGTTGTTCTCACAGAGGAGGAATGTGCACCTGTAAGTGTGATGAAGAATAAATTGTTGCTCTTGTTTTGTCAGACTTCATATTATGCATGTGCTATAAAATTTTGACCTGCTTCTTATTGTCCTCAGAGAGGCTGTCGATATGATGGACAAATTGCTGTTTTTGGGTCCAAGCTGCAGGAACTTTTAGCTAAGCAGCGCTACTTTTTGGTAAGTTCTATTTTTAGCTTACTTGTCATCAGACATTTCTTGCCTTTATTTATTTATTTTTTTAATTAAATCGTTGCATCTTCTTGGAAACATGGGTGAAGCAGCCAGTTCTACCTTGTGGTGGTATAATAGTAGCTTTGTTTTCCTGCTTTTTCAGGTGGGTGCAGGAGCGATTGGCTGCGAACTACTAAAGAACTTTGCTATGATGGGTCTGGCCAGTGGGGATGGTGAAGTCATTGTTACTGACATGGATACAATTGAGAAATCAAACCTCAACCGTCAATTCCTTTTCAGGCCATGGGATGTCACGGTGAGAGATAATTTAAGCAAACTTTTATTTATTTTTTTAAACCAATATTTGTCACGGTGGTGCAAGTTCTCCTTACTTTGTTGTAAAATTCATTCTTATTTTAACAGTATAAATAATGGGTAATTTGTTCTTATTTGGTCACCCTAAAAAGGGATTTTACATATCTGAAATATTAGTTGTTAAAAATCCTTTGTTCTGTCTGTGTATTTCCTGTGATTGAGCCTGCCCCTTTTACACACAATTTCAGTTGTTTAATCTGTTTGACATTAAAATCCAGGGTAGTTTTAGGATTTGGATCATTTGTGATGCGTTTCTGTAACTTGAAGTGATATTAACAGGAGGTGATAATTGCCTGTTGTGTGTCATGTTTTTCTGACGAGCAGAAGATGAAGAGTGAGACAGCTGCTGCCGCCGTGAAACAGATGAATCCAGCTATCCGTATCACAGGCCATCAGAACCGTGTTGGGCCTGACACAGAAAAAGTCTATGATGATGACTTCTTTGAGAGCCTAAATGGAGTGGCCAATGCATTGGATAATGTGGATGCACGTGAGTATAAAATCTAAGCTTTTGCTGATCTATGATAGATTGAACAAATGGCATAAAATTACTCCTGTTATTGGCAGATAATGACTTCTTTTTAAAACCTAACGAGGATCAGGCTGTGTACAGACAATCTTTCATGCTTCACCCGTTCTGCTTTTGGGTTGCACCAGAAAGAGTTTATCCCAAAATACTGTAAAATATTCCACAGATGCTTTCCTTGCTTGGTGTGAAATATTTTTACACTTTTAAATGTGCTCATTTGTTTGCATATTTTTTTCTGTTCTCATGTATACCCACTCAGATGTTCATTCATGCATTTAATCCATTAACTTTTTTGATATTATAAATAAAGCACTCAGTGCTTAACATGACATAAAATTAAACCCTTAATCCAAATGAAGCAAATATTAAGACTTTCGAGATTAAATTTATTGGTGGTTATTCAGCTTTAAATGGTTGAGACCGGCACCACTCCTTGACAAGTTAGTTAGCGAATCTCATTGTGCATCTTCTGCAGGTATGTACATGGATCGTAGGTGTGTGTACTACCGTAAACCTTTGCTAGAATCTGGTACACTGGGCACTAAAGGAAACGTACAGGTGGTGATCCCCTTCCTCACAGAGTCTTACAGCTCTAGTCAGGATCCCCCAGAGAAGTCCATCCCCATCTGTACGCTGAAGAACTTTCCAAATGCTATTGAACATACACTCCAGGTGAGAATGTTGTGCTAAACGCATGTTTCTGCTTAGATATGCATGTTGGTGTTAAGGTTGTATGGTCACTGTAGTCAGGTTAAGTTAATGCTTTCTGTCTTTGTTTTCTTAGTGGGCTCGTGATGAGTTTGAGGGTCTTTTCAAACAACCTGCAGAGAACGCCAAGCAGTATTTAACGTAAGTCATTAATGATCATCATTGGTAACGTTGAATCTCATCATTCCTGTGGTTAAAAGGACGATTCTTCAATTTTCATTTTATTGCGTGAAACACTTAGAGACCCAAAGTTTATGGAGCGCACATTGAAGCTACCCGGTGCCCAGCCTGCAGAAGTCCTGGAGGCTGTGTATAAGAGTCTGGTTACAGAGTGTCCCCGGAGCTGGGACGACTGTGTAGCCTGGGCACGCAACCACTGGCAGTGCCAATACAGTAACAACATCCGGCAGTTACTGCACAACTTCCCTCCCGACCAAGTAAGAAGTGTTCTGTCCTCTCTGGTTCATTTTGTCTAAGTGGTATTTAAGACCAGCCATATCAGAAATTTTCTAAATAAAACATTGCACTATTTTTCAAAATGACTAATCTGTTGTGCATATTTTAATTTTTATTTCTCTCTCTCTCTGTTTCTCAGCTGACAAGCTCTGGAGCACCTTTTTGGTCAGGACCTAAAAGATGCCCTCACCCTCTAGAATTTAGTACCAGTAATGTGAGTGTCTTGACAAAACCCAATTTAGCGTATGTGTAGTATGTTCTCGAAATGCAGCTGTGTGACCAAGCAAAACTGAAGGATTTTATTATTTGTCTTAGGATCTGCACATGGACTACGTCATTGCTGCAGCCAACTTGTTCGCCCAGACATATGGCATGCAAGGTTCCACTGACCGCGAAGCCGTGGCCAAGCTTTTGCAGAATGTCAAAGTACCAGAGTTTACCCCAAAATCCGGAGTTAAAATCCATGTATCTGATCAGGAGTTGCAGAACTCAAATGCCTCTCTCGGTAAAGATTTTTTTATTATTTAATTGATTTACAATGAAAAGCAACATATCATTTTGCCTAATCCAAGATTAATTTAGTTGTCAGATTAAAAATTTTTTGCTATGTTCTTTTATAGATGATTCAAGGCTTGAGGAGTTGAAAACCCTCCTGCCTTCTTCAGAGGCAGCAGCCCAGTTCAAACTCTGCTCCATAGACTTTGAAAAGGTACAGCACTCAGTTCCTGTATACTTAAAATCTCAACAATAAAATAAATTTGTGTAAGAACTTAGTTTTAAAGTTTTCCTTTTCATATGTATATATATAAACTTAGGATGATGATACAAACTTCCACATGGACTTCATAGTAGCAGCATCCAATCTGAGAGCAGAAAATTATGACATTCCTCCTGCAGACAGACACAAGGTGAGTAATAGCTGCCCCTGCATTGAAACATAAATGTGTCATGGCCATCATTATTTATGTGATTTTTGTATTTCTTCCTCGGTCTCATACAGAGCAAGCTCATTGCTGGTAAGATCATTCCCGCCATTGCTACGACAACAGCTGCAGTAGTCGGCCTGGTGTGTTTGGAGCTGCTCAAGATCGTTCAGGGTCACAAGAAGCTTGAGACATATAAAAACGGCTTCATGAACCTTGCCCTACCTTTCTTTGCCTTCTCTGAACCCATTGCTGCTCCTAAGCACAAGGTATGTTCCATGAAATTACCCTGACAATTGCTTTAATGAGCTGCACGCTGTTTGGATGCTCATTTAAATGGTCATGGTGTGATTATATTTACAGTACTATGAAATTGACTGGACTCTATGGGACCGCTTTGAAGTTAAAGGCATTCAGCCGAGCGGCGAGGAAATGACACTCAAACAGTTCCTAGACTACTTTAAGGTATTTCTGACACCTTAACCTTATTTGTTCTAGTCATAATTTCTTGTAATTGTTGGATTCAGAATGGCATCTATTTATTTATTTATGCTCCTCAGAACGAACACAAGCTGGAGATCACAATGCTCTCTCAGGGTGTGTCTATGCTCTACTCTTTCTTCATGCCTGCCGCCAAGCTCAAAGAAAGACTGGAGCTACCGTGAGTATTTTCCACACCTGGATACAACAGGGAACCTATTCAGATCTAGTGCTGTGTATTGTTCAAAAAAGAGTCTTCGATAGCAGACTGGTACCAATTTTGTAAGATCCATTAAAAAAAAAAAAAAAAGTGAAATGTATTGGAGGCTTTTTTCCATGGCTCACAGAATATTAGCAATAATATAAATCAACTGAAGAAAGACTTTTCTTTTCGTGCTCACCACCCTGGATGTAAACAATGCTCACTTACTGTTGTAATAATCTAAACCGGTCGGATTGCTCTTAACTGAACAATTAGCATTTTCAGTGAATGTTGCTCTTTCAGCGCATTCATGCACAACAGTTTGTTAATGTTAAGAAATATGAAAGCTGTAGTTTAATTAAGAGCCTTCATATCTCCAGGTGGCTGCTGTACATCTTTAACCTTTAAGTAAATACAGTTGAGCTTTCGATTTCTTTCTTTCTCTGACCAGAGTTCCAGGTAGGTCAGCGGCAGCACACCTAATACATTAATGTCAAACTAATAAATAACCCTTTGCAATCAAGCAAAGTTGGCAAAAAAATTTTTTATAAATGCTAATTCAAAATCTCCATCACAATTTAAGTTTTGTAACATTTGTGAACTTGAATGATGAGCGGAAAATACCTGTGGACCCACACTTTTGATCACGTAGACATTTTTCCACCTGCTATGCAGTGTGTACCTCTCAAAATAGAGCGCGTACATGAGACATCTCTGGTTGTCGTATTCACCATGCTGCATGCTTACTGGCCCATACTGGCAGATATCAAAATTTGGTACCAAATGACAGGCTGATTTTTGATATTCTGTGGTATTAAAAGCAATTCGGTCTGTACTATAAAAGTATCAAAGTTCAGTACCAAGTTCTAGTCAGATTAAGGTGTTGGACAAAATGATTATTTCAATTGTTTTTAATTGGTTTTCTAATTGAGTATTAATATTTTTCTCCTTTGTTCCTTTTGTGTTTTTTTTAGCATGACTGAGATAGTAACAAAAGTATCAAAGAAGAAGCTGGGGAAGCATGTTAAAGCACTAGTGTTTGAACTCTGCTGCAATGATATGACTGATGAAGACGTGGAGGTGCCCTATGTCAGATACACCATCCGCTGAGAGGACATCCAAGGTGGAGGGAGGGGGTTTACTAGTGGATTTGGGAGGTGGATAAAAAAATAAATAAAAATTATCAGGTGGTGTTTGAAACAACGGGGCCCAAAGTTTAAATATTAAAACATGATCACAAGTATTGGTTTAGTTATTGACTTGAGAATGTTGTGTCATTAAACCCAGATCCCTGGGGTCATACTCCTCCATTTTTTTAAATGATGGCCTGTTGACATGTTTGCGTGGGATTTGAATGTGGGGAGATAAGAATGTGCACCTTTTGCAAATGAGTGCTTTGACTGTAATTATTTAAAGCTGGTTCTAAGAATTCAACAGAGATAAATATTCTCATCAGCAACCACAAAGTGTTTAAAAAAAGTAATAATAACGAATAAAAAAGATGGTTCTTTTAACAGGCACTTAATTTTTCTCACTCTACGGTTCTCACCCTTTTCCTCCGTGATAGGCAAAGTCTGGTTTTGTTTTTAAACACTTTCGTGCACTTGGTATACAATTGAACAATGCCAAAAAAAAGAAAATGCATACTGGAAGTGATGACATGTTAATGTAAGTGCTTTAATCTTGCCTCACTTGTTGACATCATTTGATACACTTCATAGCCTTGATGTGGACTATGTATAATGGCATCTTGACCACAAGCTGATAGAAGGTGTAGGTGGTGTTACTTGACCGGGTGCTACTTCTGGTTAATGTCTCAAGGCATGTTAGTCCCCTCACTCTGACCCCTTCCTCCTCCGTGGGTCCAGTTGGTGTGTCTTATTTGCTTCTCTGGCTTCTCTTTGGGTCAGGGATATAGAACCTGCACATAATTTGAGGATCCTTTTTTTTTTTGTTTTTTTGGGTTATGGCGCACACCTTGTTTAGGAAAAACTCTCTTCTTTCTACTTTGTTAACCTCCAAGAAACATTACAGTACAATGTGATTTTATTCTGTAATGGGAGCACTTAGTCTGGTTCTAAAAGTGAATAAAGTTGTAAAAGTTTCTTTGTTGTGGCCTCTTTTATTCTTGAATGATGGTCAGAATGGGTGTATAATGACATCTAACCTAAGAATGAATCAAGATGCAATAGTTTTTGCTTTGGAATTTTAAAAATGCGTTTGGTCACTATGCAACAGCATGCATGGAAAGAAGGGTTATAACATTAGATAATTACTTAATTGCTGCATCTGGTCGAGTTGACCAAGAGTGCAAATTCAACATGCAACAAATGAGCTACACCTCTTCCTGTTTTAAAATCTCCCAAAACCCATTAAAATGTTTATACAAGACAAGAAAAAATTGTTTAGAGGAAAAACTGATTACTGTACCATAAAAACAGCATGATGCCACCAAAAAAAGTTAATGTCTCAGTAACCATGTAAGACTGTGATGTCTTCTCATGTCACATCATGTACATGAACACACACTAATGCATCTCTGCTGGTAATTTTCTGACCTCGTTTCTACAATGTGAATCACTATATTTAACTTCCTCATATGTTTACTACTCATAATGTGTAAATGTGTTATAAAAGCAGTTCTTTAGCCAGGGTCTAAATCTGCTGTGCTAACAGGAAGCAAGAACTTCTTTATATACAGGATGTGGGTTTCAGTGTAAGAGGAAGAGAGGAGGTGTAGCTGGTAGCACATCAAAAATTCTGCTCTCTTACTTTCCCCGAAGAGGTGGGACAGGTGTTTCTGTCAGACCCAGAGGACTTTAGAAATAGGGTTTTGGTCGTATTTGGATTTGTTCAAGTGTTAATATCTAAAGATGTTATGAAAGAGACAAAGATGGAGCTGGAAGAGACGGACACCATTTTGTCACCTTCCTGGTAAACCGTTTTTTTGTTTTTTTTTCTGGCCTTTTTAAAAAAAGGAAAATCATATCTTTGTTCAATTGACTGCATACTTGTGTTAGTTTAGGTCGTTATTTCGTAGCTTCCTAATTTACGTCTTTGTTTTAAGAGTAACTCCCAGATCTCGCACTTCTTGTATATATCGCACACTGTTTATAATGTTTAATCAGGTTTCACATTAACATGACTTAAAAAGGGCGAACCTGTTTAGTACTGTACGTCTTAAACGTGATTATATCTTTGCCTATCTAACAAAAATTCTTTGGCAACGTATAGGTCTCCCGTAGCAAGAGATAGACTCCTTACATGTGCCAATCTTTCTGATTTTGCAGGGGTAAGTTGCCTTCTTTTTTTTTTTTTCTTTTTTTTTGCTACACCAACCTTACCGCAAACTATGGAGGTTAGGCCTAACTGTGTGCCTTTGAGCCAAATCAATATGTTGTTTGTTACTTTCTGAGCAGAAAAAAAGGAAACAGGACCCAAGCAGTGATGCTGAATTTTCAGCCCGATCCTCAGAAGACTATGTGAGTTTTTTTAAAAGCATAGAGTTTCAGTATATCTGCTGAAATTAAGAGAAATGGTCCGGCTTTTGACTACTAACTTATTAAATACTTTGCAAATGTATTTGCAGCTTATACTTTTAGATGCATTTTTGGTACATGGGTCTCAATTTCTAATGTACATTTCAAATCCTCCTTACATGGACATAATGGACGCTCTTGGTTTCCGTCAGTTACAAATTCTCTTAATTTTATCTCTTGTTTTCTGCTTTGCAACGGAAGTTCAGGCCACAGACTTTGCTTCTGAGACCAGATGACTGATTCTCAGCCCAGTGGTGTTTTTTTAATTAATTTATTTATTTTTTGGTTGATCTTTCTAATGTACTAACTACTCCAAGTCGAATAATCTCACGAAAAGTTTTTGAGAGCATTACCAGGAATGAATTAAGCTGCTGTTATTCATTTGTCAGTGTGAAAATGCCATTTTACAATTCGGCTTCCTGTGTCATACCGGAAAGAGGCCTCTCCATGTTCACAGCTCAGCTCTCTGCGATGTTTCTCTTATCTCTTGCAGCTAGACACGTTCTCTTTACCACACCATCTCTTTACCACAGACACACCATCACACAACCTCATGTTTTCTTCTCTCTCTGTCTCTTTCCATAATTACCAGAGCATCTGCACTGTTCACCGTGAGCAGTAGTGGGTGTTTATTTTAAGTAGATGTGAATGTAAAGAACATTGCAATAATCTTTAAGAATCATTGCAGTGTGGTAGATTTCACAAAGATCTTTTTTTTTTTTTTCACCCCTTGTACACACTCATCTTACGTTTTGTTTGTTTTTAACAAAATGTCTGCTCTTTGATTTCATTTAGGATGAAGATGACTTTCCCACCGAGCTCCCACACGACTCTGAGGTACGGTTAGGCGATATAGGGTGTTTAGCGTTAATAAAGATTGAACAGAACCTTAACTGTGGCGTAGTGATATTGAGCTTGTCTTGTTGCTTGTGTGGTAGGGGCCTTGTAACAAGAGGGTCAAACCAGTGGACAGGAGTAGTGGAGTTACTGGTATTATAACACCAGTGAAGACACCTGCATTGAAACGGTTGGGACAGTCCATTCAGGTAAACCTCAAACTTTTTTTTTTTTTTTTTTTTTTTTTTAAGTGTTGAAACTAAATTCTGGGTATATCCTGCAGTATATTATATTATAACAAAAAATATGCTTATATTCATGTAGTTTTAATATGATTTCTCATTTATGGGATTTGATACTTTAAATCATTTAAATTTAAATAAAATACATTTAGAATGCAAGAAAGTAGTTGTTATAATGGCAAATGGTGTGCATGCAAGTTATTACAGTATATTATAGAATATTGTTTAATAATATTTTTCCCCTCTACATTTCCCTCCACTGCCAACATCTTTTACATATACTTTTTGACCCTATTTATTTTGGGATGATTAAGGAATATGCCACCTACTACACTCTCTGTCTTATCTTTTTCGTGTGAAAGTTTCAAAAAGCTTTAACTCGACTGTATGAACTTATGTACCTCTATAGAATGCAGGTGTTTCCTGAGTTTATATTAGTATCATAGTTTCATAGTATATTAGTTAAGATTTCTGTCTGGTTATACCCCCAGCGGTCCATCAGCTTCCGCACAGAAGCACGCCCGATGCCACCGATGGCGATTCGGACTCGTCAGAAGGCTTCTTCTTTCCCACGGCGACGCAGCAGCCAGCTGTGGAGCGACACAGTGGACAGCCTGAGCCAGGACCTTAGTGCCAAAGAGATTAAGAGACAGGAGGTACAGCAGGACAGCTGTCAGGGGATTACAAACAGGGTCAAGATCTATAATATGTTCAGGAGTGCACTAGTAACCAATGATTCATACTAGTGAGTAGGGATGGGAATCACCAGGGGCCGGCTGATACGATGATATCACGATACCTAGGTGTCGATTTGATTACGACAATAAATATTATAAATTTCCAATTCGATATTGGATTTTATGATTCAAAGCAAAATTGGCTAATAATTTACATACAGGATGCCGTGCTGCCCGCCATGATTCAAATTACACCACCTTTAGGATTATAGAGGAACCACAACATATCACCTCAAATGCAAACATATGATTTTTGTTTTTTTTCCAAAAGATTTTGGAGTTTCTGAGATACATGAATTGCTTCACAAAAGAAGCAACATTCCTGCCCCCAATCTCTACTAATTAGTGGGAACCAATATACAACTAGTTTACCACTTATTAGTTAGTTTTAGATGAAAAAGCAAATAAATAAGAAGTGTTTAGTTCCATCTGCAGGTCAGCTCATGTTCATTTTGCTCTCCGTAAACAAAACCGCCATATTGCCAAATCTCTAAAGGACTGCTAAGGCCGATAATGCTGAGCTGATAAACACAAAGGCTGTGGCACTAAGGGATGCGTGTTACGAAACAGGAAGTAACTGAGATGGCTCAGAGGCCTTGTTCTGTTTTTCAGGTTTTGTCAGACCTCAGCGAACATGGCACTTTGTCACTGGTGTGTGTGTGTGTGTGTGTGTGTGTGTGTGTGTGTGTGAAGAGTCACACTTTTTAAATGGCCTTTTACGCTCATGCACAAAGCTTTATTATGCAATGGTTACATATCTGAATGCTTTAAAGAGTTCCGTATCACTGTATCGTTATTGTTCGTACATGTAACAGTATTATTACCAAGTGACTGATTTTAAAATGTACGGTAACAGGGTTTCTTTCCTTACGAATGCTAAAGCTAATCATCAACACATGAATTTAATTTGACGTCCCTGAAAACAGTGCAGGAGTTTAGAGATTTATTTTTTTTATGCAATTAATTAACTTGTCATACATTCTAGTTTAATTATATTCATGTGACATTTTTGTGCAAGCACTTTGAAACTTTGAGACTTGTCCCATAGGAACATTCATTTCTTTTGTGTCGCACACAAACAGGTGATCTATGAAATGACACAAGGAGAGAAGCAGTTGATAGAAGACCTCAATCTGGTCAAAAAGGTTTGTGAAATCCCCAAGTCGTGTCTTGCAAATTATTATCCTGCTTGTGCTTTGTTGGTTAATGCTTTATCCTCCTCCGTGGTTCTAGGTTTACTATGAGCCAATGCTGAAACTGGACATCATGACTGAAAGTGAACTGGGGCAGATATTTGGGACTCTCGATTCTCTGATTCCTCTCCACGAAGGTGTGTTGGTACACAGGTTACACCAGATGACAGCAATTATCTCCAACCCTCTTAGGTTTTTAATGTTTTAAAAGCAGTGGAGAAAGCAGGTTTGCTGGAACTATTTAGCCAAAAGACGAGGAGTAAAAAAAAAAACGTGGTGGTTAACAGTCTTGTAAATGTTGTCAGTTTCTTTTTGTCCCATCACTTTTTCTGTTTTAGAATAGCCTCAGCTAAAAAACTGTTCTGAGGTCGAATCCCAAATGTGGTGGCGCTACTGTATGTAGTGCCCTTGCTCAGGGGTTAAAGATGGATTTAGCCTTGTGGTCGAGGTTAGTCAGTTTTGTAGCTCACATTAGATCAGCATTTAGGTGAGTCATGAATCTGGCTAGCAGCACTGAAAGATCGAAACACAACACGGATGATTCAGAGACATTTGGCAAACTGAATGGCCTAAGATGGCAACATCAGCAGATGTGTTTTCTTCCTGAAAGTGCTTTTGTGACTGGTTTTGAATGTGGGTTTTGGCAGGCAGTTTCTTCCTAGTACTGCCAACTGCCTCTCAGTCTTTTACTGGTACGCAGACTGTAACATACTTTCATCCCTTGTAAAAAATAAAGTGTTACTATATTTTGCATATTATCCACAACAAAGCAAAATCAACACAAAAATGTTTTATAGGCTTGATTTGAAAAAAAGTCGCTTGTAATAGTGTGAGAAGGTATAAGGTATAATAGCATAGTATAATTTGAGAGTAATGTTAAAGGGGTTTGGGTATTGTACATGGATACATAGGTACTGTTCAGAGGATGCAAATAAGACAGTTATAAATGTAGTGGATTGATTTAAAAATAGTAGGAACTGCAAAAATAGTATCGCATTTTTCTAATTGTACCAACTCTCCAGACAATAGATTAAGAACGGTATTCTTCATTCATATAAAGTTTTCTGTGATGTGGAGTTTTAGTCTTTATTTAAACTGTTCTTCTAACATTATTGTTTCTCTATAACATAACATTCATGTTTAATTTTATTTATTTATTTATTTATTTTTATATGTTTTTTTAATGTTTAGACGACAGAATTGTTTTCCCCAAATTGCTGTGGTATAAGGAGAATAAAACATGACCGGTCTCAGTAACTGATTTAATTGGATGGCATTACACCACACAGTTGCTGTACACCTCATCATGATCTATTCCTTAGACACCTCTTTGACTTGATGTTATTTAGATTTTCCATTATTAATATTTGATCATTTACTGTTTAGCCAACTTTGTTACAGATCATGTTTGTGTGTATTTGTACATACAGTATATATGAGGAATATCTATGGAACTGAACAACTATGTCCTATAGTTATAAACTGAATTCCCTGGTATTTCCAAATTTTTTATATGTTTATATTCCAAAGGGCATATAAACCTTTGCACTTTAGCAGAGTTTAATAATGTTTTTGTGCATGCAGAGTTTTTGGCTCGTCTGGAAGGGCTGCGAGGGTCAGAGAAGACAGTGGGGGAGATCGGGCCGACCCTGCTGGACTGGGTAAGAGTTATCACGCAAATGGACAGTCATACTTTTTAAAAAAAGTTTTAAGACAATGGATGATTCTAACAATGGTTTCCTCCCTTTTTTAGTTTCCTTGCTTGGATGCCTATATCACTTATTGCTGTAACCAAGTGGGTGCCAAAGCTCTGTTAGACCAGAAAAAGCAGGTACGGCGTGTTGAGGAGTTTCTCCGCTTGTGCCAAGAGTCATCCTTCAGCAGGAAATTGGACTTGTGGAACTTCCTGGATCTGCCACGCAGTCGCCTGGTGAAGTACCCGTTACTTCTGAAGGAGATCCAAAAGACTACGCCACATGATCACCCTGATGAGGACACGCTACCACAGGCCGTGAGTTCCTCGCTGTGAATGCTAGGGAATACGTATAAATGAGTTAGGACGAATGCTTTAGAAAAAGCTAAAGAGAGACAAACGCAGATGCAAATAAGGTGTGCAGCACAGGATCAACAAAATGAGTTTTTGCTTTGAAGTGTGCAGGATGCAGTTACAGCATTTATTCATTATTTATAATACAAAGAGGTTTGTATAGTGGTTTGAATTTGCTTGCTAGTTTGGTTATATTGTAAACCAATTAAATTAATTTGAAACTATTTTTAACCGATAACAAAACATACAATCACATTCAAAAGTTAGTACCCCCTCTTTTAAAAGCATAATAAAAATCATCTGATCGTAGCAGGTGTTGGGGAAATACAACCCGAGACAAACAACAAATATAACCATGCAATTATTTATTTATTTATGAAGCCAAAAAGGAAAAATTGTGGACAGTACTAAGTACCCCCATAGGGCTTCCAGAGGATTTAAGAGGGTAAGTTGAAGCCAGTTACTGCAAATCATCAGTCCTTGATTAATTGATTATCAGGTTTGCAGACCTCTATAAAAGAAGAAGTTTTGAATGTTTGCTAGTCTGGAGCATTCAAGTGTGTGTTAACACGATTCCAAGAGTGAAAGACATTCTCAGTGGTCTTAGAGAAGCAATTGTTGCTACAGATCAATCTGGAAAAGCGTTCTAAAACCATTTCCAAATAATTTGCAGCTCAGCGTTCTACAATGAGAAAGATTCTTCATACGTGGAAAGCATTCAAGGCATTTGCCAATCTTCCCACTATTGGACGTCCAAGCACATTCACCCCAAAGGCAGACCATGCAATGCTCAGAGAAATGCAAAAACAACAACAAAAAAAACAAGAGCTACATCTCAGATCCAGCAGGCCTCACTGGGCATGTTAAAAGTCCATGATAGCATGATTATTAGAAGACTAAGCAAGTAAGTTTTTTTTGCAAGGGTTACCAAGAGAAATCTCTTCTGCCTAAACAGAACATGGAAGCATGACTGAGGTTTGCAAAACTGCATCTGAACAAACCACAATGCTTCATAAATAATGTCCTATGGACAAATGAGACCAAAGTAGAGTTGTTTGGCCTGAGTGCCCAGCGCCGTGTTTGGTGAAAACCAAATAGCATTTCAGCAGAAACACCTCGTACCCACTGTCATGAATGGTGGTGGAGGTGTGATGATTTTGGACCACAGGACCTGGACATCTTTCATTCATTGAGTCGACCATGAACTCTTCTGTATACCAGAGTATTCTAGGGGGAAAATGTGAGGCCATCTATCCAGCTATATAACAGCTAAAACATCGTTGAAATTGCAATGAATTCTTACAATGAAAGACAATGATCCGAAGCACACCAGGTTAAAGGTTTTGGTATGGCCTAGTCAAAGTTCAGACCTCAACCCACCTGCAAATGCTGTGGTGTGACCTTAACAGAACTGTGCATACGCGAATGCTCAAAAACCTCAATGAACTTAAGTAATGTTGTTAAGAAGTTTGGGACAACTGATATAAATGATAAAATCTTTTTTTGACTGATAAAATCATACAGGAAATGGTCATTTCAAGTTATTGCTGCTGAAGGTGGATCTACAAGCTATTGTATTTAACATTTTTGTTAAATAAATAGTGGCACATTGAAAAATTATGTCATACATGCCTAATGCAGAGACTGCCTATGATTAGATGATTTTTATGTTATTAATTAACCCCCCCAAAAAAACCCATAAAATTAAAAGAAGGGGAACTAACTTTTGAACACGACTGTATAGGTGGTGGAGAGGAATAAAAAACATCACACATTTCTAGTTAAAACCACATTGAGGTTGTGGAACTGTCCAAGCCAGAAATACCGCTTTTCTCAGGCTTAATGGTAGGGTTTATTTTTTAATAAAATTTATTTCGATCTTGTTTAGGATATGGGGAGCACTAAATAAATATATAGGAGATAGAGAACATTGAATGACATGTGTAATGAGTATAGTGGTATATTGCTTTTGTTTTCTATTAAGGTGGTCTATTAAGTCTAATAATCTTGCATATTGACCAAAGTAGCTCATTTTCTGCACACACACACACACACACACACACACACACACACACACACACACACAAAGTTAACTTGCTGTTTTTACCTGTGTCTGCAGATGGAGCTAATCCAGAGCATCATTACTGAGGTGAACCAAAAGACCGGTGAGGCTGAGTGTCAGTTTTACAAACGAGGTCTGTGCTACCCAGAGGAGGGTCAGAGACTTCCAGAGATTCATGCCTCACGCTTCCTCTACTGCCACGGTGAACTCAAGAGCACCAAAGGACAGGTGAATACAGTCTCCTCATACTTTCTGTTCTTCACCAATTCATTTCATTCTTTCCCTTTTTCATCTTTTCTTTTTTCTTTTTTTTTTAACTTCTATCATCGCTACATCACCTCTGCAGAAGCTGCATGTGTTCTTGTTTGAGCTGGTCCTGGTGTTGACTCGCCCAGTGGTGCAGGACAAGGATGGCATGGTTCAGTTCCAGGTTTACCGTCAACCCTTACCTGCCGCCCAGATCTTGCTGGAGGATCTGCCAGATGGAGAGGGCAGCAGTTCCGGATCTTTCCGTAGTGCCTTAACTGGCAATGACAAAGGTAAAACATATGTTTCTTTACATAGTACATTCACAAGCAGCAGTATAAATCATAGCCCATCGTTTTGTTCTGAAAAATGAGGTCAAAGAGGAAGTCATGGTGTGCAGTTCCTTGACTGACCACTAGTTGGCTCTAGAAGTGAATCAATCCACATAGAGCCTGATGTTACAAAGTAGAACAGAAATAAACGTTTACAGCCTTGTTCTTAAAAAAAAAAAAAAAAGGTTTTGGTCTCTGTACGGGGGAGAATTTTTATTTTGTTTTTGAATCATGCATAATTATGGTTTGATTGACGGGTGTCAAATTGTTATGCATCAGTTTAGATAACCAGCTAACTGGAAATGGTGAACTTCTGAGAAGTGTAGACCTTGATACAGGATGATGTGTAGGCTCTGAAATGTTACATTATACATTACATATTTGTAGATTTGTAGATTTTATATTTTACATTCTATTTTTAGTGCAATTTGCCTCTTCTTACCATATTATTCCTTTTTTTGGTCACGAACATGTATAAGAATTTTTTTGTGTATCATATTGTATATGGTTATTTACATAACAAATAAAAAAATTACAGAGTTCAGTCAACTGCAAATTAACATTAGCATATAAAGTGACATTACTCACCCTAGCATTTTGGCTAAGCTAATTCTTGTGGTTATTGTGTACTCTGTGGAAGTAGCTGTGTTCCAGTGAACAGCTCGGCTTAATAACCAAGATGGCAACGACCAGGGCTGCCACAATTGAGTTTTAAAACCGCTCTTCGGAATACCCCTCATTGATGTCACAGAGGCTTTATCCAACTCGTTTACAGTCTATGGTATAAATAGGTTGAGTGTGACTCGGCATTACAGTAATGATACAGAGCATCTTCTCATTCTCCTAATGAAGGATTTTACTGTATGTACTGTATTTAACTCTCAGAGATATTTTAAATATACAGTAGTTGTGTTAGAAACTATATAATTTCTCTGTAATTGTGGTGGTGAATTCTTTTTTTAAAAAATCTAATGCCTCAGAGGTTGTTGAATAAATTCATCAACAGCATGCCTGAGATGTGCTGGCTTTAAGGGATGTTACATATTATTGTGCTCGTTCTTATACAATATCAGGACATCATCGGGACAGCATGCGAGCAGATTTCTTTATAAAAAAAGAAGGTGCTTTAGATTTTTTTCTGAAACCCTCATGAGCGTCGGTGCTTTGTAACCGTCAGAAGTTTTCCGCCTGCACTAGTGGGGGTTTTGTGGTTTCTCAGTGACACGACTAACTGCATTTTTTTGGTTATAAAGTTCAGGAGAGACAAAAAGAAACTGACTATTTAGAATGACTTTGGTGTGTCGATGTTTAAGTGATAGCATTCATCAAATGTGATTATTAAGAGATTAAAAGGAATGCGGAGTAATCTAAAATAAAGAAAGAAAGAAATAGTTAATAGTGCGATAGTGTAAGAGACACTTTATTATAGAACACTTTAGGAGGTGCTGTTGAAAAAGAACGGACTTTGATAATGGCGGTGGTAATGGCATCATGTTAATTACTGTATAACATAGCATGTTAAATACTGCATGTGTTTGCATGTTGTGTTTTATTCCTAACATGACTCAATATACAGTTCAATAAACATCATATACATTGTTATTTTAACACACAATAAAATTGATCACCGTAAAACCTAAACACCCTTTTTTTTTTTTTTTTACTATACATCATCAGTTTAAAGAAAGTTCCTGTTCAGATGTGACTCTTCTTCACTAATAATATCTTTCTCTCTCCGTCACCCACAGTGAAAAACTGCTTCCGTGTGAGCAGCAGGGTGCGCGCGAAGGCTCAGTCGCACAGCCTGCAGGCCAACGACACCTTCAACAAGCAGCAGTGGATTTCCTGCCTGCGCCAAGCTATCATCCAATCACGGGACAGAGACGCTCAGGCCAGCCATTCCAAGGCCCAGCTGAGCCCTGAGCCCCCACTCGAACACATCGCTGAACTGAGCCTGAATTCTGATGTGGAGATGATAGACACATAGGTCAGACGTGACACCACTTCACAAGGACAAGATAAATGTTCCCGGTCCCCACAGGCACACACCCTTCCATGCAAGGAACTGCTAAAGTTTACAAACTTTCTTGTTGTCAAAGTGAAAGGTATTTATATGAACGGTTCGATCTGTGTATAACGTTTCCTTTGAACCTAACCGTGAATGACTGACTGCAGGTGGTCAGATTGAAGAATGTGTAAAGTGGTTCTCTTGCATGTGCTTTTTGATCAAGTGTCTATCAGGAAATGAGTCCATGAGCTCATTCCTATCTTCTATGTAGCTTGTAGAAATATAATTAATGCAAAATATAATAAGTAGTATAAATAAAAGTCATTTGAAGAGTGTGATGATGATATACAGGTACAGTACATTATGCATTTATTTACTGCTTGTGAGCAGTGTGATATCCGAAGTTGAATGTGAATACAATTGCAGCAATTTAAAAAATATATATATACATAACACATTTTTTTCATCACAAACTGTTTTTCTCTGTTAAACTGACAGTTTTCATGTGAAGCTGATGTTCAACAATGACAGCACGGCAGAGATGGAGATACTTAGTTGTGAATTTTAGAGTTTTTGTATCATGAATAGAAGAAGAAGCATTTATTTTGTCACATATACCTTACAGCAGAGTGAAATAAATTGTTATAAGAAAAATATAAAAATGTTATTCTGAATGAATGTTGATCTGTTGTCTGTTGGCATGTATTAACTTGAAGTGCAATAACAAGCTCGTATATTATTGTTAAAACTTTGTTTAAATGTTGTTGATTGTACATTTCTTTGTAGTTTAGGAACAGTTAAAAAGTCTGCAGACCATTAGGAGAAAAAAGGGGAGACAAATGTTGATTCATAGCAAAAAAAACAAAAAAAAAACATTTTGTATGTTGAACAAAAGTCCATTTATACCTGCAAATAACAAAAAAGTTACATTTATATTTTAGATCCTAAAATATTAGTAATGAAGAATTTACCGATGTGTATGTCCAAACCCAAACCTTATTACATTTATAATTCATTTGGTTGTTATTCATTTCCTTGTTCATATCTGGAAAGAAAATGGTCATGGCTGAACTTTTCAGCCATATTTTTGAATTAGTAAAATCCGGAAATTATGTCTGTGAAATTATGGGCTCTTAGCCCAGACCCTTGTCGAGTGTGGGTTCGAAGTGTCCCAGCTCCTAAAAGGAGATTGACTAAATATAGAAATTACAAAGGGACAAAAAGATTAGTGGTGATTAAAGGTTTGTGTATCTGGTTGGAGGCTGATGATCAGCAGGTACAGTGAGAGTGAGACGTAGCCCATAGACTTCACCAACTTGTGTAAAGACAACCATCATGTATTCGGAACACTTTTGAGCACATTTTATTCTGTTCAGCATTGGAGAACATCTTTTTCAGTATTATCTGTGTAAGTATAAACTGTATTCTGTACCCTTAAACGGTTGAGCGCAGAAATGGCTAATTTGAACGCATGTAACGTAACTTTGTACAATCCTAATATTTTACTAACTTTGATGTTGAATGTGTATTTATCTGCTTTTTTTTCTTTTATGATGCAGGCTATAGCTACACTGCTGATCAAATTTTCAAATTTGTCTTTTGCATATTGCGCAGTTTAAGTATAAAGTCTAACGGCTCAATGCTGAGAACTCAGATGGACAGCTCATGCCAGGCCCTGTGTCGCTCACTGGTGAACCAAAATGAAAACTTAGACATCTCACAGTCGGTGCTCTACACCTCCCTCATGGGCTTGTTGCTGGTGGCTGACAAAGAAGTAAGCTGTTACGCATCTTAACGTCTGTACTGGATTTTTACAGGACCGCAATTTAGTGATTTCAATACTCTAAGATATATTAAACCACATTGCTGTGAAATTCTTAAATGTGATTGGTCAGATTACTCGTCTATTTTAGCAGCCCTAACAATAATTGTAATTTACAATAGTGGCCACAATCTGCCATGTGCACAAAACAGCTGATATCAGAGTACCGTAGATGTCTTGTTGACCCTATACCCAGGCAGATCCAGCAGAATCAAGGACTCTAAATTTAATATTATTTTAATATAATAATTTTTATAATTATTATACTAAATATTGATTGTTGGAAAGCAATATTACTGCATAAAAGAAATAATTCTCACCATTTTGACCGTCATTGTAAACATTTTAGACCGTCATTAAAACATCAAATCTCACTTTTGTCTCAATACTTCTGACCATCACTATAAACAGGCTGCACCTTCAATAATAAATAATAATACATTAATATTATAGTGTGATGTTTTAGTATAACACCATTCACAGGGGCTTATATGGCAGATGTTTCTTAAAATACAAGGTGCATTCTAGTAGGGTTGGGTATCGAAAACCAGTGTCAATATGGGACCAGTACCTAAATAACCGGTATGTAATAGAACCGAATCAAAGCAACCGAATCAATTTCGATGCAACTTAAATGCCTGAGCAATCGATTGAAATATTTATGCTTTGGTTCTCAGAAATGGACCTAAGAAGCATCGTCACCATCCCTACTGTTGAAAATGCACGTGGACGTGACTCGGAAAGCTCTAATAAATAATACAAATCTAACTAATCTTTGAGAGTCCATATTGTTTTTACAGTCTGACTTAAAAGCACAACTCAGGAAACGAGACCATCTGAATGTCTTTTGCATAGCTCATGAACGCAGGAATTCAACTTGCTCTGGCGGTAGCGGGTAGCATTAGCTCAGGCTGTATTTCACAAAATGGAAAAAAAAAAGATTTAGACACTGTGATGTGCAACAAAAGTCTTTCAACAATTGCATGTAAAGGGGGGAACATATCAAACCTTAAGCACACACGAGATGAAGTTAAATTCATTCCTCACTTACAGGATGATTTGGTATGTTTAAATTTACTGGACTCTCCAGGACCTGATAAAGATGGGTTCCTTGGTATATACAGCAGGTCAGAATGGAATTACTTCTCATTTAAGCCACAAATGTCTCAGCTTCTCATTCTCATAATCATTATGTATGACAAAAAGCCATGTGCACGTGTGTGTGTAGATGCACAGAGTTGCTACATCCTCCTGAGTGCATGCACAGGATAGATGCCTTTGGAGTAACCTCTTATAACCTCCATGAGCATGTATTCCCTGTACGTGATAATAGGATTAGAGATGTATAAATGGAAACAGTACACTCCCTGGAGAGATTTAGCCAGGCAGGATATTTTGAGAGGGTTTATAATGAAGTATAATAAAATTATTTTAACTCTGCTGATTTGTTAGTCTGAAGCTAAACGAATGATTGTGAGACGTTTTAATTTGCAATTTGTAACCCTACAGGGAGAGCTAACGCTGGGCAGTGGACAAGTCGGACTGTATAATGCCGGGAACACAGTATGTTATGGTGCAAGAAAATATTTGTTACTGCTTTCAAATTGTAATATTTTTCCTTATTGTGGTACTCATTCTTGCTCTCTTTCTCTCTTAGTGTTTCTTAAATGCTATTGTGCAGTGTCTCTCCCACACCAAGGGTCTTAGAGACTACTGTCTGACTAAAACCTACCTCCAGGACATGTGCTCCAGTCAAGAGCCAGAGCTGATGAACGGTGGGAGAATTGTTCTCTATGCTTATTTCTTGTGTCAATTAGATTTTTCAGTGATTTACACTAGGAGTGGGGCAGTTTGAAAAATGTTCTGTGTAATAATCATGGAAACAAAGGTTAATTGTTGGGATTGTCATAAAAATTGCCAATAGTCTTCAAGAAATATGTGCTTGGATATCATTTTTGGTTCCATAATTACAGGTGGAATACTGTGTAGTAGTTTATTATTAACAATTATTATGTGGTCTCATCTACAGGGTGGGTGTTACGTAACTAGGCAACATTCAATGGCTGTAGAACTTGTAGTATTACCGGTGCACCACCCCATTTTGCTTTTACTGACATTGAAGCGGAATTCATGACTGGCCTCAAGACGTCCACATCTCGCTACGTGTGATTTTTTTTGTGGGGCTACACAAAGTGGGTATACTGGCCAAAGCCTTGCACACTGGAGGACTTGGAGGCACGGATTCAGGAGGTTCTCGGCAGTATGCCAAACAACTTCCTTCAGAAGACTATGCATTCCATCCACGGCCATTTGAGGAAACTGGTTGGCGCCACTGGTGCCTACGTTGGAATTTAAAGATTTGCTTTCATTTTCCTATGTAATAAAGTACATTTACACTTTGTTTCAATAACTCTGTATTATAAATATGGACTTTAATACCAATTTTTAATGCCTAGTTACATTTCACCCATACTGTATTCTTCATGTAATGGCAATTTCCATTATATTTCAATCCTTCAAATCTTTTGCAGAATTCGCCAAAGTGTTGGAAGGGCTGTGGTCCACAGAGGAAAGAAAAAGGGCAGTAAATCCTGAACGGTTCTACCGAGTCTTTAAAGAGGCTTTGCCTTGCTTCAGTGGATACAGGTGGACACAACAATATGTATTCTAATATCTAATGATTTCTAAATGATTATATTTGCAATATCTATAAAAAACTGTAAAGGAACAAATGTGGTACTTTTTATCCATTTATAGTTTGATGATGTTGGAACGACCAAGTTACGTCCTCTTATCCTTTATGCTAGAAAAGCTAGAAACATTCACCAAGTCTCTCTTTTTCACTCCTTTCAAGTTACAGCTTTTTTTCATCTTACAGAGAAACTACATTACTTTCCATCATGTCAGAAAGTATTTTATATAGCATGGTTATATGTTTTGTGCGATGTAGTCAATGAAAGCTCTACCTCACACCCTCACTCTGACAGTCAGCAGGATGCTCAGGAGTTTTTGCGATTCCTTTTGGACCAATTGCACACAGAAATCAACCGCCGACCCTCGCACAACCCTGCCACCTCTCCCGCTCCTGAGCCCAGCCACACCCCAATCAGGTACAGACAGAAAAACTCTGATCTAAAAGAATCAGCCTTATAGTCATTCAAATCCATAAGTTCATTTATTTCAGTAATGCAACTTAAAAGGTGAAACTAATATATGAGAAAGCAAGATAGTTCAAGCCGTGATTTGTCATAATTAAGATGATTACAGCATACAGCTCATGAAATCCACAATCTCAGGAAATAAGAATATTACATGCAATCAATAAAACAAGAATTGTACATAGAACATATGGGACCTCTGAAAAGTGTAAATATGCATAATATATTCAGTACCTGGTTTGGGCCCCTTTTGCAGCAATTACTGCCTCAATGCGGCGTGGCATGGAAGCTATCAGCCTGTGGCACTGCTGA
>JAOVVA010000019.1:10605890-10621694 GCA_028565275.1 Leiocassis micropogon
GATTGTGGATTTGGGGTTTTCATGAGCTGTATGCCATAATCATCTCAATTATGACAAATTACGGCTTGAACTATCTTTCTTTGCATGTAATGAGTCTACTGTATCTCATATATTAGTTTTACCTTTTAAGTTGTATTACTGAAATAAATGAACTTTTGTACAATATTCTATTTTTTCGAGTTTAACCTGTAACTATTTTAACTAGGATTTCAGAAGAAGCAGCTGCTATGTGGAAGAGACATGTGGACAAGGATGACAGCATAATTGTAGGTAAGCATAACTGATAGCATTTTACTTGTGATATTAACTGTGATCTTGGACTCTAGTGGCTTGCATCCAGGATTTTGATTACACCTTTCTGGCTATGAGAAGGGTGGAGATAAGCAACATCAATCAGTACATTTTATTTGTATTGCATGTATTGCTCTTATAGGACGTGCGCTATTCAGGTACTAATTTTCAAATAACTGGAACAAAAATCTGATAGCAGAATTGGATGTTTGAGACATTGAGGCAGTGCTTCCCTTCTGCTGATTGGGATTTTGAACCTTTAATTTATTTTAATTTGTTTGAATGGACCAACAGCAGTGTGGCCTTGCACCTCCAGGGTCAAGGGTACTATTCCTGCCATTCAAGTCTGTGTGTGTAGAGTTTGCATGTTCTTCCCGTGCTTGGTGGGTTTCCTCCGGGTACTCATGTTTCCTCCCACAGTCCAAGGACTTGCAGAATAGGCTACTTGGTGTTCCCAAACTGCCTGTGATGTGTGAATGAGTGTGTGTGCATGCATCACCTGCTATTGGCACCCTGTCTAGGGTGTACCATGCCACGTGCCTGAAGACTCCTGGGATAGGCTCTAAACTCCCCAACTCTCCAACTCCATATAGGATAAGCAGTATAGAAAATGAATGAATGAATGGCCCAACATACAAAAATTAAGCAATTAATATGTTAATCAAACTACTGAATGTAATAAATTATGTTTTATATAGAAAATGATAATTAAATCAACAATTCGGAATTTTTGGAAAAGTAGAAATAGTAGCGGCAGCACGGTGGCTTAGTGGTTAGCGATTCTTGCCTTGGGTTTGATTCCCACCTCGGGTCAGTGTGTGCAAAGTTTGCATGTTTTTCCCGTGCTTGGTGGGTTTTCTCCCGGAACTCTGGTTTCCTCCCACAGTCCAAAGACATGCAGGTTAGGCTAATTGGCGTTCCCAAACTGCCCGTAGTGTATAAGTGAGTGTGTGTATGTGTGTGTGCCCTGTGACGGATTGGCACCCCATCCAGTGTGTACCCCACTTTGTGCCATAACGCTCCTGAAATAGGCTCCAGGCCCCCCACGATCCTGTATACAGGATAAAGCAATATAGACGATGAGTGAGTGAGTGAATGGGGGCTTTTAAGAAAACAGCAGGTCTCTTTGATCTATAATTTCAGGGCTGGAAAATCGGCATAAAGTAAAGAAACTATCAAAATCCAGTTGCATTGCAGAAAAAAAATCGTATCTTTTCTAATGTATTTTCAAAACAAAATTATTGTCAGTTTAAAAACACTTTTCAAAATGATACATTGTATCTTTAATTGGCTATACTGATAGAGTCTCGTACTGTTTCTCACTCCGTCACAGATTTGTTCTCGGGACAGCTGCGCAGCTCCCTGCACTGCTCTGTCTGCTCACACTGCTCCAACACCTTGGATGTGTTCTGTGATTTGTCTCTGCCTATTCCGAAGGTAACTCACACTCCCTCTTTAAGGCCTTGTCTGGGACTTGTATAGACCTGACTTACCTTCCACCCTGTGCTGTTTTTAGACATGTGACTCCAGAGCAGGTGTGACCCTTCATGAATGTTTGGATCTGTTCTCACACAAAGAACAACTCAGCAAAGGAAATTCACCTGTAGGTGGAGAGTACGAGCTTTAGGTTTGTCTGCCTGGACAATACTCCATGCATGCGTGCTTGCTTGATGTGAGTTTATTTTATGTGCTTTAGATCTGTGAGAAGTGTAATCGTCACACAGAGACCACAAAAAGACTAACCATACAGAGATTCCCTCAAATCCTGGTGATACGTATCCTTTACAAGTTCTTTACGTTATATACTGTAGTAATGGCAATACACAGAATTCCTCCACAGAATTTCACTTAACGTCCTGTCTTAGATTTAAAGCGCTTTACAGCATCAAGGTATTCAATCCAGAAAAACACAGTACCCGTGTCATATCCTCTTACTGATCTTGACTTGGGCCCATTTGGACCCGGTGATTGTGGTGAGTATGCATGTCATGTATTGTACAGTATCAACATTATATCTATTAATTCATCATTAATCATTAATGACTTCTATAGCTTCCAAAAGCTGTTCATGCACACTAATACTTTGTAGAATCAAGCCCACCCACCATTTTTGGTGCTGTTAGAACTCCCTTGAATATTTATGCGTAGATTGCATAAGGGGATGGAAATGCTCATATAATGTTCTGGTCCAGTTTGCTGTGGATTCGAGATGCACTATTTGCTTCAGATCTGGTGACTGGAGATGCCAGTAAAATACACTGAACTCATCATCATGTTCATGGAACCAGTTGGAGATGATGTGTGAAGTTTGTAATATGGCACATTATCACGCTAGAAGGAAAGAACATACTTACTGTATGGCATTGTGGCAGGGGTATGGTCATGAAATGCATTTACTGTATGAGGATGTGGTGGATCTGACTACTGTATGTACTCTCACCCTAGCTCCCTAACAATATATGTATATACAATATATGGTATATGCAAAGAAAATAATTTCACTGTGCTGTAATGTACGTACAGTATATTACAAATAATGATGACTTCTTTAGCAGCAATACTCTGATAAGCTGTAGTTTCAAATGGTGCTTGATTGGTAATATTGATAATAAGAGGCTCACTAGTGATGGGAAATTTCAATCATTTTAGTGACTCAGTTCTTTGAATCTTGCTCATCAAAATGAACAAATCTTTTTTTGAGTCATCTAGTTCATTTCGTTCTTTTGATCAGAAATGAAAAAAAAAATGTATAGTAAATGTAAAATGTACAGTATATCTATAGTTCTAGTAATGAAAATATTATAATGTAGCTAAAGACATATTATGATAAACAGAATGAGCAGCTCACCTCTCATATCTTCTGGTCCGAGTCGTTCGTTCTTTTGAATCTATTGCACTGCATAGGGTCTATGGGAGTCACGTGACAAAAGAACGAACGATTCGGACTAGAAGACTCAAAGGTAACTACTCATTTCTGTTTCCTGTACATAACCTACAGAGGTTTGGTGATGCTTTGCACGTAGAAAATTAACGAATCACTCTCTGAGACTACTCGTTCTTCTGAGTCGCGTTAAAGACTCCTTTCAAAAAGAACGAATCGTTCATGAACGACCCATCACTACAGTACATCACACAATTAAACAGTCCCCTCGGAGCATGGGCGTCTAGGATATTGCTCCCAAGAGATTGCGTACAGAGAGATACCTTCCCAAGTCCCAAGAGATACCTTCTTTTGCCAACTAGAATACAATGTGTTTACGTAAGTTCAAGCGAGTGTAAAAAAAGAGATAATGCAAGAAACATTCTCCAATCAATTACTCCACACTTTTACATCACACTGGTAGCCTGAACTGTTGACACCAAATCTGCCTCTACCACCTTCATATTGTTGCAGAGATTAAGAATAAGTCCAAGTGACTTTTTTTTTCAAACTTCACCAGTCCTGCCCCAGATTCCTGATCTTAGTTGACTAAAGAAGGAGCTGGTCTGGTCTTCTGCTGTTGGACCTTGTTTGTCTCAGCATTTGACATTTTGTTTACACTGAAATGCTTATCTGCTCTCCATAGTGGTTTCAGTTATCTGCCATGCCATGGTCACAGTCACAGAGATTGCACTTTTCTTTCTTATTCTGATGGTTGGAGTGCACACAAGCTCCACAGAGACAGTAGACTGAACTCTTTCCCTCATACCTGATGTTTATACAATAAACATTATATCATGTTAAACAGCTTTACTCAGGATTTACTCAGCTCAGTGTAATTAACCATAATTACATTTCAGTTTTGTTAAATGGCGGTGATGAAAAGGTTCATATTTGTGTTTGTTAAGGCCCAGTGCTGTATGATCTATATGCTTTATGTGAACACACTGGCACTGTGAACATGGGTCACTACACAGCTCTGTGCCAGGATGAGGAAGGCTGGTGCTGCTATAATGATTCGTGGTGAGTGAAATACTTTTCCCACAATGCAGTACTGTACTGTATACAGTATATACATTGGCTTTTGGTATTTCTGAAAGTAGTTCCTGAAAAGTTAGATGAAAACTGTATTTAAGGAATAATACAAATTTATAAAAATAATAAATAAAGTTATGTTGTGGTATGATGTGACGAATGATCATTTTCCCATAAAAGCACATCCACTGCCACCAGAGTGAAGATCACAATGTATTATTCTTTGTATTGAATGAGGTGTCATATTTTTATGCCTTACATAAAATGTTGTAAGACACCTGTTAAACAGGTTAGTTCACTTACGGTATCACAAAGTTAAACAATGATTCCCTTACAGCATCTTTACTGTTTATTAACTAGAGTTTAATAAGAGAAAAAGCTGCAGCTTGTAGTGTTATCAAAAAAACAAGAAAGTCTAGAATTTTTTTATTCTAAAGTATAACAGAACTTAACAATTACACAGCACTAGGCCATATAGAAATGTTAAATAAAATGAAGGTATCGTTATTTAAAAAAATTATAGTAAAAGTTTATTTGGATATTTGAACCCTTTTTTTTATTTATTAAACTTTATTCAAAGGTTTTTTTTTATGTGTAAAGAATTCAACATACAGTTTCCTGTAAATTAATTATCACAGAAATATACTGTGGCATATACAGTGCTCACAGATTTCAAGTTTTCCATAATTTATGTTTCACACGTGTCTTAAGATGGATTGAAATCCCTTTCCTCCCCTTATTATAGAGGACACAATACTCCAGAATGACTAAGTAAAAACTGGTGTTTGTAGTGTTTTGCTAATTTGCTTCAGACTAAACTTGCCTATAAACTTCGGACTGCAACCTTGCACAATATTCTGCACGTTCCGCACATTATCTTGTCCATAACTGGACATGGTTCTACATTCCACTTTAACTTTTCCATTTTTTATATTTCTGTTTTTATGCTACTATTTTATTTTTCATTATTTTATTATTTGTACATAAGGTTATGAATGATGATACAAGCTTGGAACTCAACCTGGTTGGATGGCCACAGCCATTTCAATGTCTCTCCAGAGTTGCTCCATTGGTTTGAATTGTTCGGAAGTGAGTCCTGCGTTTTCTTGGCAGTATGCTTTGAGTCGTTGTTTTGTTTTTTCCTGCTTATATAGTAACTCACAGAAAAACATCCCCATAGCATGATGCTGCCACCACCATGTTAACTGTAGGATGGGCTTTATAAGCTGATGTGCACTGCCTGATTTTCTGAAACCTTTGTGTTGTCTGACCAGAGGACTTTGTTTCTCATGGTCTGAGCATCTTTCAGGGGTTTCTTGGCATACTCCCAGCTGGGTGTCAAGTGCCTTTAAGTGAGGAATTGCTTCTGTCTCACCACTCTATCATAGAGACCTGATTGGTGGAGTGTTGCAGTGCTGGTTGTCCTTCTGTAAGGGTCCCCCATCTCCACAAGGGACCTCAGGTTCTCATTTATGGTGACTCATAGGTTCATGGCTACTTATCTGACCAAGTACCTTTGTCACCAATTAGTTTGGCTGGGTGACTAGATCTGGGAAGACTATTGGTTGTTCCAAATCTCTTTGGACACTTTCAATGCTTTCAAGGCTTAGTGAAATCAAATCGTAAAAATAAACAAAAGTAGAACTCATACCTAATAGTGAAATTGTTTAATAGTGAACGTAAGAGCATTTTCACTTGCACAGTGTGAAAAGAACTCAAGGGATTAGGACTAAACAGAAAAACAAAAAAACATGAGATATTTGTTAGATGTGGAGAGGGTGAACGGACAATTCCTGAATGTGTGGTTCCCACTGTGAAGCATGGCGGAGGTGATGTGATGGTGTTGGTCTTGCAGATCTACAGATAATTTTTTCAACCTCACAGATTTTTTTTTTACTCTGAGATACACCGTTTATGAACAAACCTCCTAATTATGCCCAGTGAAATTATTTAAGCACAGGTGGACTCCAGTAAAGTTGTAGAAGAATCTCAAGGACAATTGACAGGAGTAGGATGCACCCTTATTATAACAAATAAGTCTAAACACTTATGCAAATGGCATATTTCAGTATTTTTTTTGTAAATTAACAAAACACTTGTTTTTACATTGTCATTGGAGAATATTGTCTGTAGAATGATGGAAAAAGGAGATTTGAAAAAGTTTGCAGATGAGTGTGAAATATAAAACAAAATGTGGGTCTTTAATATTTATAACAGTAACTAATATCAGATCTGCTGTTAAAATATAATCAACTCTTTACATTTCAATGAATTAATCAGCACCTTGGGACCAAATCTTGTCAAACTATTCTATGCTCTTCATTTTTACAGTGTTACCCAGATATCTGAGGACCAGCTTCAGTCCAACCAGGCGTATCTTCTCTTCTACACACTTAAAAACAGCACAGCCTCCATGAAATGAATCCCTTTTCTTGGACTTCAGCAGGTACATGTGTTCCCACTCCCAAGTAAAAAAATTTTATGTGGCAGTGGTCACAGACCAGAAACATGACGGATGGAAACATGGATTCAATGAAGCATGCTTACTGCTGTCTGAGGGAACTTCAAGAAAAAAAAAGTGTTTGTTTTTATTTTTCTTTAAGTAAGGCATTGTCTTTTTTTTTTGAAAAAAAAAAAAATTCTGAATGTATACAGATGATGAAGACATTAAAGTGTATTTATTTGATGCAAAGTTGACCTGTGATTGCACCCAAAAATTTGACTCAGTTATGAAGAAGTATTCTTTAAATGGCAACTGCAAGTCTGAATCTGAACACTGAACTGATGCCCTGAAGACAGGCAGTATGAGAATGATGAACCGTGAACTTTGTTTGGAAACTTGGAGCATTGATGTGACATGACATGAGGCTTCCATGCTACTTGCTTCCAATTATACAAATTTTCAGGAAGTCTAAGCTGAGGATGCTGCATTGCCTTGCACAAGTTGTGTTATTTTAGTAATGTAAATATTATTACAAGAGACATTACTGGTAGATTTATGATATTTAATATTTATTGGAGTGGTTGTCTTAATTTGTGGAAAAAATGTACATTGATCAGCCACAACATTAAACCACCAAACGTAACAGACAAAAGTTTGGACATACCTTCTTATTCAGTGTTTTTTCTTAATTTTTTATAGTTTTCAAGATAGTATATTAATACTGAAGACTATGTAATTATGAAAGGATAAATATGGAATAATCACAAACCATCCAAATTGGACTTCGATTGAGTGATTGTGGAGGCTAGAGCCACGCTGTTGAAGTATGCGCTCAATTTTAACTAAGTCACCAACAGTATCCCGCAATGTCTGTTCTCACTAATGCTCTTGTAGCTGAATGAGCACAAATCTTCACAACCATGATCCAAGATCTGCTAGAAAGCCTTTCCGGAATAGTGGAAGTAACATGAGGACTGAATCAGCAATGTAATGCCCAACAAACATATGGATGGGTGTAAGGGACAGGTGTCCACAAACTTTTGACCATATATTTTAAGGTGGCTGGCTGTAGAGCTTGAACACACGAAAAAGCCTTGTTTTGACATTTACACCATGAGTTCAGAGGATTGAAATGTTGTGGTTATATCGCCGTCTGCTGGACAGTTCTGGTTTTGTTTGTTTTGAAAAGCATTAGGGCGTCACTCACCTCCCCTGTTGTATCCGAGATTATGGTATGTTCCGTTACCAAGGAGATTGGCCCAAGCTCATTAGATACGTAGCAGGCCTCCACGAGCTAGTGATGACTAGAAGAAGCCTCATTTAAGTATCCAGGCTTTCCAGGTTATAGTTTCACCAAAAAGATTAATTTCATGAAAAAAAGTGATTGATTTTATTCACAATAATGCAGACATGATCAGAATCAGAATAAGAAAGAGTTTTATTGCCAAGTACGCTTGTACGTACAAGGAATTTGTTTTAGTGACAGAGCTTCCAGAACAAAAAAAAAATGACAAGACAAAACAGCACGACACAAAAAAAAACAAGAAAAATGTTGACATCAAATGGAGTAGGGTGTGAGATACTTTTACTTTTAAATGATAGACATATATAACGAAATTTGTACTTAGCATAATATTGTTCCTAAGCCTTTTGCTCAGTATTGTATAGTTTTTTTTTAATCCATGGTGTAAATGAAATATAAATTTATTACAGCAATTGCATTATTTGGAGAAACTGCTTTAAAATGTTAGCTAAACAATCCTTCTCTTTCTTAGTGTCTCAGATAAAAGCAGTGTAGAAAGTAGCATGCTACTAAGGGCTGCACAGGACGACGATTTGTAACGTCATATTGTGACGTCATTTGCGACGGCACAGTAAAGAAAACGTCATCGACCCCGAAGCGACGCTTTTTTTGGGGTCCGCCCCTTCTGCTCAACACAAGCCTCGGAGCTTCGGAGGCATCAACAGTACTAGCCAAACATAGCTAAGAGTGAGAGCAGAAAAGCCAGACAGGAACACAGGAGTAGGAGCGTGTATGTGTTTTATATCTGCGGCGGCGGCGGCTAACTAACCGCTAGCAACTTTGCTGAGACGCCTCGGAGTCGTTTCTGTTAATGTCTACACAAGCTGAGCAACAGGTTTAGCGCTGTACTAGTTAGTTAGTTAGTGTGGCACGGTAGTGTATGCAGCATTACTAGTTCTTTCCATAACGGAGTCTGTGTGCCGTTTTTCCCCGCAATGAGGATTAGGAGAGCTTGGTTTTTGTTATTAAATGTCGGAAGCGTCGTGCTGGAGTGTAAAGCTACTCTCACTGCTGTGTGCTGATTTACAAGTGATGCGTGAACTGCTGCTGCTGCTGGACTCGAGCTCGCCATGGAACACAAACGGGTATGAAGTGTGTCGGCTTTATTTCTACTGACCAGCATGAGAAGTATCGCACAACATTAATGACTTTACGTGCAAATTATTTTATCATTTGAAGTTGAGTTATCCTGGACAAGAAGTGTAGGAAATATATACTTTTGTAAGTTTATAGATCATCACATTAGGGAAGACGATTAGTTTTTTTGATTACTCATCCTGTGTTTGTCCAGTTTGAGTTCATAAGAGAAATCTTTATTAATCCTGGGGAAATTGCAGTTCTGCAGCAGTACAGAGTAATTAGTACAAGTAATTAGGAAGGAAGGAGGGGGGAAAAGGTTACAGTACACAAAGGTACTACTTATATTATCATAGCTAGCAACTTAAAAAAAAAAAAAAAAAAATCCAGCTTGGAGTGAGGTACAGCACTACTGATGACGCCACTGCGCATGCGCATTCAGTAAACACGTACACCTTAACCTGCATGGCTCAGGTTCTGAATATTTTAGCGTTACAATGTTAAAGTTAATCAATAGATACATGTGATTGTGCTTATTCCAATTGTTATGACTAACATTTGTAATCTTCACCCCCCAAAAAATAATAATAAATCAATCAATCAATAAAAATATAAAAAACCTACCCACCAGCCAAATCACCCACATCTACAGCACCTCCATGTAGGCCAGCAGGGGGCGTAGCACACACCCTCGGCCCTGTAGGCTACATTAGAGGTCTCATTTGGGTCTTTCCTTTTTTATCTATATCTCTCAGTCATTTGGGCCCTGGGTAGTCAGACCCACCGTCCCCATTATGATGCTCCTGAGGGCAGTAAAGTGATTTACGCACAGGACAGAAAGTTACTATATTTGCATTAAATTTAATCATGCACAAAATAATGCATCACTATTTATATTCATAGGAATGCTCAGGGGCTGACAAACTTTGATTAAGAGAGAATTCAACAAAACACACACACACGATATTGTATAAAATACAGCAATCATGCAGGAGCTGTGGAACACAGAGCATGTAAGAGTAATATTTGTATACATTCCTACTGCCAAATCTCAGAATCAAGTCACAAAATAACAACGTAAATAAGTAGATTAAAAAAAAAACAGCATGTATCCGCATTTAACTGCGCAATCAAAAAATAAAGTGACACCAGTGATGAAAACTACTGAAAAGGAGGAAAGCAAAAGAAAATAAAAATAATAATGATACAGAAAGTACAGTCAAAGAAAAATCATTATTGATACAAAATGAGGGGAGAAGAAAAGAAAAGGAGAAAATATACAGACTATAAATTGGGATTGTGCTGCAAGGATGATCTGTTTTTCTCTCAGAAAAAAAAGATTTTCTTTTAGTCCTGCTTTGAGTGTTCTTAAAAATATAAAAAGTGCCATATGATTAAACTCGATGCAGATGTTTTAATATCACTGTAAATATTGACTCTTAATGCTGCAGCTGGTGTTTAAATTTGATTCAGTCTGTAAATGCATTTGAATGTGTTATTATTATATTGTTCATCTGCACATCACTATTATGACTGTTCCAATTATTATCCCTTCTTTTGCATTTGATCGATGCTTTCACACAATTGTAAATATGTGTTAATTTTAATGATTATGCGGCTATTATTCTTTTTCACTTGGAGAGAACACAGTGGAGGAGTTTAGTGCTGTTGCTCTCCAGCTGCAAAAAAAAAAGGCGTATTGAGGAAATGCTTGAAGGAATGATGATTTGACTTTAAAATAAAAGGCATTTATAGCTGACTCGTTAGAAAGAGGAGCTCAGAGATTTTGCTGGTGTTATTCCGTTCCTTCCGTTTGCGTGATTAATGTGGGAGCACTAAGTACCTCTCATCCCTTCCCTCTGAGAGAGCTCGGCCAATCAGCTCTCTCTAGACCTCCGGCTGCGAGAGTTTACAGCATCACCCAGGAATCGAACTTGTGATCTCCGTTTGATAGGGCAAGCACTTTACCACTACACCGCTCGGAGGCACACTTGTCTCTTTAATAATTAAAACTCTTTAATGGTTAAGCAAAATGGTTTGAGTTTATTCATTTTAAAGTGGGTGGAAATTGTAAGAACATTTTTCAGAGAATTGTTCAATGTAAAAAAGTTTTGCTATGTCATGATGATGTCTCTTTGTGATGACCCTCTGGGGCTCTCACCATTTGTACCACTGAGGGTTGACTTTGGCTCAAACATGGTCTAGTTACAAAAACTCGTTTTGTGATCATAGACATTATCCTTGTCGTAATGGACAGGTGTGGGTGAAGGTTGCTGTGAGAAACCTTTCACAGTTGAGCGTGGCTTCTCCACACATTGCTGCTGTTCTCTCTGTTTAGCTTAGTTTGCTAAGCGACTGTCAGGTTTGTTTAGATTTGATGGAGGTGTGGCATGTCTCGAATAAGACATTTATATATTTTAGAATGCAAATTAAGCCAAGAATGCGTATGTTGATCCTGCTTAAAGCTTACTTGGATCTGAAGCCTCACATAAATGGACACAAAAAGCTTGTGACAGACTTATAAAGAGAATGTAATGGATGTTGATGCTCTACCTATATAAACCTATATATCGCATCATACTATGGCTTAATTGCTTTGCACCAAGCAATGTGCCGATTTTTTTTTACTTTGCATATTGAATAATCCTGGCCCTTGTACTCCTTGTGTTGTTTATGTCAGTAGGTTATTGATGTGTGATGTTTTTCCCTTAAGGATGAAACTGAGCTGAAGGAGCTCTTCGTTCGCTTGGAAAAGGATGGCGTTCCATGTCAGGCATCGGCGGATGAGCGTCAGTGCCACTTGTGGCGTCTGCTCCAGAACAGTGAGGGCAGCCTAGCCTCAGCCATACAGGAGCTACAGGCTCTCCGTGAACAGCAGGCCAGCGAAATGAAAGAGGCAAGTGTCCAGATGGCAGGCACAAGGATCACTGTAAAGCATAGCTAATGATCAGTTACTGATCCCCTCCTTCATCAACATTTTATCGTGACTATAAGGGCTTGGCTTTCAACAAAGTGGGATGATTGTGATCTGCTGCTTTACAGTCTTTCTCAGTAGTGTTTCTCCTAGTGTTTCTGTTATTTTGTTGATTATAATATTCTCAGGAATAATAGCCAAAGGACAGTAAGGATAAGAAAAGACAATAAAAAAAGATTTAATAAAAGAAAGCAATAACAAGAGCAAAATACAAATTATATTAAATGCTCCTCAGTGAGGCATCATACCATTAAACCTGAAGAAAGAACTTAAAATGTGGAGCTTAATGAATTACCTTATTCAAACAACGAGTAACAAGTAACTAGATCATAAACAAACCAAAATGCTTGCTAGATGATTTAAACATTTATAAAGGTCTTCTCTTGACAATAGCCCATATATGGGTCCATATGCGATGATCGTCTTCTGGACAAGTGTCTAGTCAGAGCTTCTCCGTGATCGTTATTGCGTGAACTGATATAAACTGAGACATGCACAGTATTTATGCTGTACGAATAGTAATTATTTAAATAGTGAAATTAAATATTATAATATTTTGTAAGGCTGTATAGCAAAATCATTTAAATGAAATGAATATATGACAGAACTTTTAAAATTAAATTACAAAAAAAAAATCTATGATATTTATTCAGATTTTTTTTAGATGTACTGTATGTACACAGTACATACAGAATATAAATATCTAAAACACGTTTACATTTGCTTGTCCTTTCCGGCCATGCTGCGTCAGTCACACAAGAGGTCTCACAGTTCATGCCAAGGAACAGCTCATATGTTGAAGAGAAGTTTCCATGGAAGCATTTTGATTAAATTACACAACAAATTGAGCATTGTCTTTTGGTCTTCAACGTTCATGTAAAAGCTGACCCAAAGAGCTGACTCATATTTGCAGTGGTGATTCTGGGTTACATATCAGAAGTTTGGGGGTCAAGTCCTAGAACCAGCAAACACTCCACTGTAATGTATATATAAATAAAGGCTGCTTCTATTTAAACAATATATTCTCAGCACATTACAGATATTCAGTTTTGCATTCAGCAGCAAAGAAGTATAGAACTTTATTCAGATTGCGAACCGGAGAATTATTAGAAAATATTTCAATAGTTTGACGTGAATATATGAATATTTGTTGCAGCTCTAGTGTTGTCTGTAATAGATGCTGTTTTGTTGTCACAGTTTCCATCTTTGTGCAGCGCAGAGAATTAAAGACACCAAAGTTGAGAGATGTTAACTGGGGTGTTTTTTTGTTACAGGTGGAGAGTTATGTGGAGCATATTCGTAACATGCTGGAGGAGCGTGAATGTTTGACAGCTGAATATGAACGGGACAATGAACAGCTCCGTGCTGAGCTCGAGCAGATAAAGCAACAGCAAGGCAAGCTTTCTAAAAAGTTCTATACAGTGTAAGGCTTCTTGAGCATCTAGGTAATTATAAATGTTTGCTAAAGTTGGTTGGACTTGATTACTTGATAAACCTGATTACATAATAAGTTGGGGATTTAGTTCATAGGGGTTTAGTTACATTGCTTTTTGTCTGGGTTTACGTTTGTTTAAACAAGAATGATGCTGAGAAACGTTAATACACTAGTTAAAGTACAGTATTTATTTGTTCATGCTGCTTAATAGAAGGCTGGGGGAGGTCTCGTTGGATTCGTCTCGGGGGCTCCGGGAAGGGTGTCTAGGTTTCCCAGGGGTGGGTTGCTCGGCGGGGGCGGTAGGTGGCGTGCAACGTCCCGGGATTCGAGCCCGCATATCTCCGCGGCCCTTAGGGCTAGAGAGCTGGCGGAGGTCTCATTGGATTCGACTCGGGGCCCTCGGGAAGCACCTCTAGGTTTCCCGGGGGTGGGTCTCTCCGGGCCGGCGTGAGCGGCGTATCTCCGCGGCCGTCTGGTCATCGGGTCCGGGCCCTTCTCCTGAGCACACGTGCGAAATTTGGCGCAGATCAGACAGACGGTGGCCGAAATATGAGCGAAAGAATATCATTCAAAATCTCAAAACATTTCAAAGTTCTGAAAATTTAGGCTGGTTTTGAAATATTAATAAAGTTTATGTTAAATCTAGCGGTTTGTGCAGGTTGAGAAATAATAGAAGTGAATAGCAGTATTTTCTAATGCTGTACAAAAATATTATTGCAATATCGACCTGTGAAATTATTAAATTGCAAAAGGCTGCAATGTATTACATGTAATATAGGTATAGTCAGGAATTTATGTAGTTTATCATTAATTTAGGTACAGTAAAACCTTGGATTGCAATTAACTTGGTCTGTAAGTGTTTTGCAAGATGAGCAAAAATGTTTAATACATTTTTACTTAATTAATGAGTGAGGTCTTGAAATACGAGTAGTATGCATACACTTTGTCCATGTAGCGTCACGTGATTAGAACTGAGCCAATGTGAGCACACTTTGGGATTGTGTGTAATTGTCTCCCAAGCTCGGGCTCAGTGCATGTGCGTCACTTGTATAGTCTACATCCGTGTGCGCATGTAGTGTTTACTACCACATTGTGATCACAAGTGCGTAAAGCGTGTTTTAAAATTTTAATTTTGTGTCCAAGTGTAGTGACTGTTCTTGAGTAAATGTACTGCAACAATGGCCTCCGTGAAGTAAACGGTTTGAAAATGCTCTAGCAGTGCAAGAAATCAATCTGTTTAACAACAATGCAATGTCACATTTTCACGGAATCCTCAAAAGGATACAAAAGAAAGTGTCATTAGAGAGGTTTCTTGTTAAAGTCACACAAAAAGAACATTCTGGAATGAATCTGAGTTTCAATTATTTCGTATAGGGAAATTCGCTTTGATACTGTATCCGCTTTGATGCGTTTCCGGGAACGAATTATGCTCGCAATCCAAGGTTTAACTTGGGTTATGTTTTTTTTCCATAATTCTTTTCATAATTTTGGGTTATGGAAAAGGTGCTAAATAAATATTGGCAAATATTCTTTTAATGAGATCATTTGTGCGATTATTTGCTGTTTGTCTGAATAAGTATAGTTTAATGCAAAATGGTGCATTTAATAGTTACATATCTCATTTAATAGTCTAAATATCATATCTCTGTTTAAATAAAAATCTGTGCGTGTCAAAATAATCGAAATTGAAAATGAACGAAGGAATAATTGCGGATACGTTTTTTTTTTGTTTGTTTTTTTGACCCAGTAGTGGAGACCAAGTATTTTCTGTTTGTTACTAATTTTGAACAAGTACCAACAGGCCAACTGAAAACCTCTGGATGGATGGTTAATGAAAAAAATACAGTTTACATTTGTTTGATGTTTATCCTCCCCACCCCTTGTGGACATTTGTCATATTGTCTATGCTGAATGGTTTTTCAAAACAGCTAGTGCTGTTTTTTTTCTACATTTATAATTTCCATTATATAATGTACAGTGGGGCAAAAAAGTATTTAGTCAGCCACCAATTGTGCAAGTTCTCCAACTTAAAAAGATGAGAGAGGCCTGTCATTTTCCTCATAGGTATACCTCAACTATGAGAGACAAAATGAGAAGAAAAAAAAAAGTCACATGGTAGGATTTTTAAAGAATTTAATTGCAAATTATGGTGGAAAATAAGTATTTGATCAATAAAATTTTTTTTTATCTCAATACTTTGTTATATACCCTTTGTTGGCAATGACAGAGGTCAAACGTTTTCTGTATGACTTCACAAGGTTTTCACACACTGTTGCTGGTATTTTGGCCCATTCCTCCATGCAGATCTCCTCTAGAGCAGTGATGT
>JAOVVA010000019.1:10684046-10702212 GCA_028565275.1 Leiocassis micropogon
GTGCAGGATAACTTGCACACACACACACACACACACACACACACTAACAGAAACACTGTTTTATTGGTAAAATTAACAAGGAACATCTCTAATGAACCTCGAGCACGCGCACACACTAACAGAATCCCTGCTGTAAAGTAAAACTAAAACAAATTAACCTGCACTTTACCTTTGGAAAGAATTGCGACAGAGAAGTGTTTCCATTAGTGTGTGTGTGTGTGTGTGTGTGTGTGTGAAGGTGAGAGAAGGAGGGAAGGGCACACACACTAACGGAATCAGTGCAGGCTGACAGAGAGAGAGAGAGAGAAAATGGATCTTTAACCTCTCTAATGACACTTGCTTTAGCTTTATAATAAACATGCGTGTGTGAATGGACAACTTTCACACACACATATACGAACACAAGATAAAAGATGCTTTACATGCGCACACATGGTCACAGTGTTATAGTAAACAGTACATGCGTGCACAGATGTTGACTATACAAGTGATGCACGCTCACTAAGACAGGGCATGGGAGTGGATTACCCACAACTCTTCAGCGCGAGTGAGAGAAAAACCATTGGCTCTGTTGTGATCACGTGACGCTCGGTGTCGAAACAAGAAGCGCATGCACATGATACTTTTCAAGTCAGAATGTATTAAAAATTTTTGCTTGTCTTGTGGAATGCTCACAAACCGGGTTACTTGCAATCCGAGGTTCCACTGTATTAGAAGATCTGGGATGTGGAGTGATACATATGGTTAAACATCCCAGTGATATTACTATCCATTAGTACCACTTGTGGAATGCCTTTCATCTAATCAGATTACTCAGTCAGAACTTATTGTTGTATAGTAGTCATTATATGGTGCACATTAATACCTGTGTTATGCTAGAAAAATTAAATCATTCCTTTTAAATAGACCACAAAGGCCTATATTTTGTGCCTCTTTCAAAAAATATCCACTGTTGGAGCTGAATAAACCCTGTAAATCATAACTTTCCATCTGTGTTCCAAAAATACCTTTGATGACATAAAGGACAACAACTCACTCCCCTTCCAAATGAATCCTTTTGAAGTATCTGTTCCTCTGATAACTAAAGGAGATGGTTTGGGAAGCACTTTATATATAAACAATAAACAAGATCCCAAAATTCCTGCCAGAAATGTATTGTCTTTGTGGGGATAGTCTTCGTTAGTTGGCTAGAACATGTACTAATAAATATAAGGAACATTTCTTCCTTTGTCATCACTCTGAGGGTTGTACATCCATGGAAAAGTCAGATAAAATCTGAAAATCTTGTGAGGTCTGCAACTTTAAATCTAGATTTACCCTGATCACTGACTAAAGCTTTTTGAAACACTTGTACAGAGAATTCTGGAGAAAGGACTACTGTATGTGTGCCAAAAAAACCCTGGACATCTACAAAAAACATGTTACTAAGCCAGGACATTTGGCAGGACACTCTGAGCATGCATGTTCAAAAATAGTTTGGTGGCAAAGTCTAAGCAATAATTCATAAAATGACAGATTTTTAAGACCGTAAGTTTGTGTTGTTTTTAAGATGAGAAGTAGAAATACAGCATGTTTCATTAAGGATTCTGGTTTGTTTAAGCTGAATAAACAAATTCACTGAGAATACAGTATACCAGCAAATATATTTTTTAACTTGAAGTGAATTATACGTGTTAAGGACAAGCTGTCACTCCATACATCCTTATCTTATTAAACATTTAAATACTGTAGAATGCTTTCCAATGATTTTAGAGATATTAGTGCTGATAGCTATGAATGATTATAATGCTTAGCTATTGGCTAGCTAGGTGTAATTACACTTTTAATACAATTCTCATTTAGGTTACCTGTTGTCTAATTTATTTGTGTTCTCACAAATCACTATTGAAAAATGTTAATAGGTTAAATATTTAAATGCTTTTAATTGGCGTAGTGGGTAGCAGATTAGGCTTTATATTGATGTATCCAAATTGCCTATATATACATACAGTACTGTATATACACAATTTATAGATTTATCAATTTATTCCTAATGAGCAACCTAGAAATTAAAAACTCCATGAAATAACATAAAAATATAGGCATGGTGATAAGAGGTACTTCTGTGTTTTTTTTTTTGTAACAAAAAATAAACGGAGAATCATGGACAAAAAATATTTTAGCAGACACAGTGAAGTTCACATGAGATAAAGCTAAGGCAATTTTCAAGGCAGTGCACTGATGAGGTTTAAATACATTTCTGAAAATTACTTCTAACCAATCCCAAAGCAGGAGCTGGAAGTAACACCTGGCCTAAAAAGGAGGAAACAAAAAGCCCTCATCCTACCAACTACAGTACATACTGTACACACATGAACAGTTCAGATAGAAACACAGGTTATGGCTCCAATACAGCATCAGGTTGGCAGAATGGTTTCTGGACTTGAGTCTTTGACATTGGAGGGTAAAATACCAGACTAAGAATGAGCTGTGGTATTTTTTTCATCCTGATTGGTAGCAAAATGAAAACTGGAACCAAGAAAAAAGGGAGAATCTTGTCTGTTGGGAATTCTGACTCTTGACTGTTTTCAGATATTCTACATTCTTGTGGTCAGTGAATATTGCAAATATTCTAGTTCTTCTAACCAGTTATGCCATTCTTCTAGTGCAAGCCTGACTGCAAGTAATTCTTAATTCCCAAAGTCATCATTTAGTTCTGCCATGGTAGGTTTTCCAGAAAAGAATATCACTTGGTCTGGCTTGGGTCTTTCACTGAACCGTTGTGACAGGACTGCACCAGTTCCAGATTCAGACATCCAATCCAACCACAAATTGTTTGTTTGGCTCCAGATGGTTTATAATGAGGTAAATAGTACATTGAGGTTCTTGAAGGCTGCATTGGTTCCAAGGCAGTTTCTTTGATCGCTTCTTCAAAACTGAGGTGAGGGGACAAGCAATGAGTGCTTAAGGCTGTCTTCCACTCATTGGCTTTTCTGATGCAAATCAAATTATATGCACTACAGAGGTTCAACCTGTTGAATATCTTGGCTTCACTTCAGTTGTTCTAGAACTAAGGGTACCAGAGAGCAATAGCAATATTTGACAATGATTTGGTTGAGGCCACAATAGTCAATGCATGACTTGGAGGGTAAGGGGTTGTGAGAGTTAAGTGATAGTACCAGCCCTTATGGGTCTGGCATTGATGGAATTAATAAAAGAGGTCGCTATAGGGGTAAAGATCAGATGGAGACAGTTTTACGCTGCTCCTGAGTCAATTAGAGCTGATAGGCAGAAGACATGGGCTAAGGATTGCTTCTAAACCTTTAGGACAAACACTTGATCATGACTGTGTTGTGGTATGCTGTGTTGTCATCCTGCCCTTGGTATAGAGAGTGCACTGATTGATTTGGTGATTACATTTGCTCCATAAAGGAGTTCCCTTCGCCTGTCTTTCCCATTCTCCCAGGAATAATTTTCTTCTGTTCATCTTAGCTGTATAGGTCCAAGGTGCTAGTGCTAGGTTTAAACTGTGAATACCCTGGATCTTCAGTGTGAATTGTTCATTAAAACAATTTGATGAGCACTTCTAATTTCAGACCAAGCAGGTCTTTCTGCTGCCTGAGGCCAGAGTACAGACTTCAAGATCGTTCTTTCTTCTTTCTCGTGTGTCAATGCAAGATGCTATTCACCGATTTTCTATATGAGTAATTAAGTAATTACCCATATATAGAGAGCAACAAAATAATCATAGGAAGACAAAGCAGAATTGGCTTAATCCTCAGATTCATGCAGCCCCACTTAGTGCTTTACTGGGCATTAACATTATGAATTTGCCTATTTTATATTGTTCGCTCAGGCCCACCGGATTAGAAAAATAATGTCTGCATTGGATTAGAAAGCCTTGGCATAAAACTTTATTCCTCAGTATACTGTATATGATAAGGTTCTCAGCTGCTGGGACTGTCAAACAAATAGTGAGGGATGAAGCATTGGTCAGGGCATTAATTTTACTGTAAGGAAGGCATAGTACAGTTGTTCAGTATTACAGATAAGGCAAAATAACAAACTCCAAAGGAGAGCAAAGATATATAAAAAAAAAATAATAATAATGAAACACAGAATAAAGACTTGGTAAAGTCATTGAGAAGGAATCTGAGTGTTGACAAAGCTTGTGGTGTGGTTTGGGTTCTTAAATAGGTGACTTGAAATTGGAAACAATTGTGTCTGCGCACTGAAATCTTGCCAGTGGAGTGTTGTGGACATTCTTATTCGAGAAGTCATGTTTGTAAACCACAGTAAGTCTTGTCCTGTGTTTATATACTGTGTGTGTGTGTGTGTGTGTGTGCGTGTGTGTATAAACACAGTGATCAATTACCCATATATACAGAGTCACCCAAATAACGTATATACTTTCTCTATACATTCATATATAATATATAATTATGCATACTATACTAAATAGTTATATCATATCATAATATAGAAAAACTGTAAGGTTGGCATGTCTGTACATTGAAAATGTTTGCAAAAAATAATCTGGGGAGGATGTAAGATGAGTAATAGAACACATCAAGATGGTCTGTCTGTCTGTTTGTTTGTGTCACATAAAAACTAATGAACGCATTTTACTGGGGTTTTCACAGGTTTATTTGGCAGAGCTTGGGGTAACATATAGGCTTTGTTTCATTGGCCAGTTGGAAGAGAAGATATGCTACTTTGAAATTTAAATAGAAATCGCCCATATATCATAAAAAAGATCAACCGTGAAAAATTCATTAGCTCATCTCAAAATTCAACAGATGACACTACATTTTAAAATAAAAATTAAGTCACAGGCACATCTAGTATATTCATATACTGTATATGATAAAATTATGATAAAAATATGATAATATTATTTATATTATATTATAATATAATATACATCATATGATTTTTCTTTTCCTGAAGTGTGTATGCATTTTCATTTGGCTGACTCTGTATAGCATAGATGTATGTATAACATAGATTATACATTATACTTCTCTATGGCAAGGAAAAATGATTAAAAACAGTACAATAATAACATGTAAAGGTGATAGCTTAGGAATTTTATCTTTTGACATAAATTATTAAAAAATTAGTGTCAATTACCAAGACCAGATCAATTATTTGGCCTCTAGATACTAGAAATAGGTCATTTCCTTATATAAAGAACAAGTTAGAGTCCAAACCTTGGTGTCAGCGCACGGACACCTTTATCACAATATATTTAGCCATTTTTAAATTTCTGCTGTGTTCCGCTGTGTTGGAGCTGCAATTTTGAGTACAGTAACTAGAAATTACATGATTGTTTAATTAGGTTCATTGATATATTTTTAATGACTGTAATGTCCATTCCTGAACACAAAGACTGTTCCACCATTTAATTTTAATAGCAGGACAGAGATTAACAAAGATTGTAATGAATGTACACTACCAATCAAAAGTTTTTGTTATGTAGTATATTAAAACACTGGCCGACACGATTTCCAAATTAGTTTATTCCATTTGTTTGACCTTGAGTAACGTGTTTCTCATAACTGCTTGCTTGAATATGTGGTTTATGGATTCTGTTTTGCGTGCATCTGAATAGCTTTGTCTAATGTGATAAACTATAAGAGCATGAGAACTGACTACTTTCTACAGAGTGAGATAGTGCAGAGCCTCTATTATACCACGGTGCTTGTAATGGTTTGGGATTTAGATGTGACCCAAATCTCATTCTTTTTGCAGCTGGATTTACAATGCACCTGCACAAAGAATATAAGCCATAATAATACTCTCTTCATCAACAGACACTTGAATAAAGAGAATTTGATGAGCCTCTAGATACACTGATTAAGACTCCCATTCCAGTCTTCCAAACTCCCTTATCAGGAGGTGTGGCCTGAAACAGAAGGGATTAGATGAGGAAAACACTGGAAGAAAATGTCATTAATGTCAGCAATGGCAGCTATGAAAAATGTAGCCAGTAACCCACCTTTCACAATATTTTAACAATGATAAAATCACTATATGTCATCAGTCAAAATTCTCACATTTTGAAAAACACTGAGGGGTTATTCTCCCTCCTTCTTAGAAGTGATAAATCATATGTAATTTCTTATAGTCCACCAGGCCAAAAATCTGTCTTGGCTCTTGTTATTTCTGGCTGATTTGAATTTCAACTCAACTTTCCTCAATGCTTTAACAATAAGCTAAAAGCTGATATGTAGAGTTATTATTACACAGAATAAATAAATCATTATGCTTCTGAGAGAAGGGGTTAGAATTCAAAGCTGTACTATAATAATATCATGTCACGTCCAGCAGCAGTTATCCTCATCAGATCTATTGTTAAATCTAAATTCATGGCTGCTTTTGGACATCTTGACTTTAATACTAATTTTTGATATTGTTTTTAAAAGAAATTTAAATCTGTTTAAAGAAATTTCCCCAAATACTGTTGTATACTGTCATAACATGTAGAGGAGGATGAGCTATACAGTAGTAGCAGAAGATGTCAGGTTTCATGCCTGTCATTCAAAAATAAGAATCTGAGGCTACGGTGGACAGAGTTAAAGATATCTTTCTATTAAAAATAGATTTTTATGCTGTTTGCTTTTTTAACTTAAATTTTTTTAAGAGTATGTATAATGTAGGCTATATGATATATATAATCTCTAATAACATATACTGTATGCCTTAATTGCATGAATGAATGAACAAACAACAAACAAATAAATAGTTGAGCTTGGGTTGTATTCTTGCTACAGGATGCAACCATTTTATTTGATAAAATCTTAGACATTTACATTGTACAACAGCATTTTATTCATTGTTTGCAAAGTATTTTTTTCCTTTCCATTGTATTTTGTTCATCTGATCCTCATTTTTTTCTTAATCAATTTAAGACTGGATCTAATCAATGTAGTAATGTAGATTTCTGAGAAGAGGGATCATGACCACTTAACTCAGCAAACTGAAGGTCTGTTGATTTGGGGAATTTAATTATTCCTGATGGGGAAAAAATGGACCATCAGGTTGGACAGGATTGATATAAACGTAGCAGTGGAGGAGGAGCCAAAAAGTCAAAACAACCCAGGCATGCATATCTCTTAGAATTTAGAGAGAAGAACCAGAGAGAGTGAGAGAGAATGAAAGGCTTTGGCAGTGGCAGAGGAGACAAGCAGACAGAGCAAAACGCAGAGAGTTACAGTGTTTAAGAGAGGAGAAAGTGTTACATGAAACTCTGGACAACATAGTTCAGCTTAAACAGCAGCAGCAGTTGTGGTGTTTTCATCTATTGCATAATGCTCTCTCTGTTAGTGCTCATGGTTTCTTTTACGAATCTGCCTGCATTTCTTTGTGTCTGAGTTCATTATTCATGGTTCAGTCCCTTCTCACCATTATGCCATCGTGGTTGTACTTACTTTTTGGCACTCTTGGGGCTCATATAGCTGTCAGTTTGAGTTCTGGGAATACACGCTACCGCTACTTTCATAGGAACTGCTACACCTGCTTCAGTGGATACCACACAGGATATGTGGGTTCAGGTGAGTGTGATCTGTAGTATTATTTATAAATAAGAATACATTATCATAAGAATCATATATTGTTACTAGATGTGTAGTGAACAGTAATACTGTATGTGAACTTATTCAGTCTGCCGGTATGACTTTATCTTGTCCTGGGTCTGGCAGTGAAAACACTTTTCTCTCATCACTTAATAAACTATGGAGGGCTAGGAAAGTCGTGTTTGGAAACAGATGAGTGATGTTTTAGGATGTGCCACAATCTATATATTAAAAAAAAAATCAGATATCATATTTACACACAAGTGATTGAAATTGAAAACCACGGGATCTAAGTCAGTCTCCATATAATCACTATAGACCTTTGGCACTATCTGAACTACTGTATGCTCTACATACATTTTCTATTTTGGTAACATAAAGTATCCTTATGGTTACTTAAAGTAACTATATTTTCTTGTAGTTATACTTTTATAAGAAATACATAAATGATAAATTCAATAATTTTTCACAATTTCTAGTCATAACGTTATGGATATTTAGGAGTTTTTTGATGAAGCTACTGTGTATACCCAATATAACCACTTTAATTATGGTCATAATTATTATACTGTAGCTACCTAAAATTGCATTACCAAAAGAAAATGTAAGAATTTAGACTATAGCACCAACCTTCCTCTTGTTTAGTTCATGGTTTTACAAACAGACTTAGATCGATATCATGAGCTTACATTTTGTCATTAGAAAATATGTGTTGGAAAGATTATCAACTTAGAAATATGTTTTGGTTATTGAGATCAAAAATGTGAATGCGTCCTAAGAATTCTCAGAATCCTTGAAATACCCATGATGGAAGTCTACATCAGAGTAAAGAAATAAAAGAAAAGGGGTTATCTGGAACCACGTTGAAAAAATGTATACATTATGCTAAACAATCCTCTGATCTATAACAGTAACAAAACGGGCATTTAATGAATTAGTCGACATGATTTTAATTAGCTTTGCATAACATCAAAGAATCATGAAGGACGTGACAAATGTCATAAGCATTTCTAAAGTGCTTAAAAGTAATTGTGAAATGATGAATGAACCCTGACACATGAAGAAAGACATAGTTTGTCTGAGTGCTTAGATGTCCCAGGCCAACTCTTAGATGCTCTGACTCAAAGACAGTTAAACTACCATGTGTATGCAGTGCACACTATTGCTGTGAATCACTTTAATTCACATTTTTTGGTGAAAGAATAAATGATTTATTTAATAGAATCATTTTATCTGTAGTTGTGTGACTTTTTGATTGCACTGGAAGGATTTCAGTTGTGAGAAAGCGCACCTTTCAGCGGTTGCTGAATTTCCACTGTTCCACCATGTTACCACTGATCACATTAGCTAAGTGTCAGTTTAATGCAGGGGCTTTGGCTGTAAAGGTGTTTGGCCTTCGGGGATAACTGTCACTGAGTTAGAAGCTGAAGGAAATGTGTATCTAATTTAAAGAAGACTGCCTGCCATGGTCAGTTTGCAGCATTTGCAGTTTCCGTTCATCTCTCAGCAGCTGGAACTGCATCTTCTGCCTTTGATTTGTTATGTGCCCCTATGTTTTACTTAACAGATGTGGGAGACAGGCTGTGATTTTGGCAATCTGTAACATCTCCTTTTTCTATTCTATATTTCTCTACAGAACCTTTATTTTTTATTATTATTATTATTATTATTATTTATTTATTTATTTTTTACACCTGCCTATTTCAGCCTTTACCATGAAATCAATGAAAGTCCACTAAAGCTCAACTCAATTCAACTTATTGTATATTTGTATTTACAGTATAGGTCACTTTAAACAATAGACATTGTCACAAAACACACAAGTCCCTTAGTTCCAAGAGGAAGTCAGACAAAAAAACAGCAAGCTCTTTCAAACAGCGTTAATTTTATTTGTTTGTTAAATTTACTATTTAACAACCTTTGTACAAGTAATTTAAAGGGTAGTTTTAGGTTAAATAATGGATAATGCAATGAGTTCTAATATTGGGTGAATGCATCTATAGTATTGCTCACTCACTCACTCACTGTCTAAATCGCTTTATCCTGTATTCAGGGTCGCGGGGGACCTGGAGCCTATCCTAGGAGGCTTAGGGCATGGGGCGGGGTACACCCTGGACAGGGTGCCAATCCATCACAGGGCACACACACACATACACTCACCCACACACACACACTACGGGCAATTTTAATCTAACCTGCAGGTCTATGGACTGTGGGAGAAAACCGGAGTACTCGGATGAAACCCACCAAGCACAGGGAGAACACACAGAGACAGAAATCGAGCCTGGCCAGGAATTGAACCCATTACATCTTGTTGCTGACTGTTTTATTGTTAAATCCCTGACCGTGTTTCCTGATTAAGATATAGTGTAAATTATCTTTTTTGGATGAAGGACTGTGAGCTTGAGTAAGTTAAATATTTATTACACCTTAACTTATATAGGTAAGATTTGTATTGGTAATGTGAATATAATTTTATGATTAATTATTTTATGATCAATAGTTTGCATTAATATGCAATCTTTAGGTGGTTATGGGAGGCAGCAACAATCACGTGCAATTTTATCTTATGATTTAACCACAGTTAATTCCCCATCCATGAATACTGTATGTTGCACTTCGTGTCATGTGAATTGCAAATCAAATATACACCAATAAAAGCTTCCAGACCACATATAGCCTAAATCCTACTCTCACAGTCAATTCATTTGTTTCTGGTCACAAGAGAAATACCAGTTTTCATTTCTTTCTTTCTGGTGTTGTGAAGTAACTTGGTTTTTTTTACTCTCGACATGCACCACGCTGCTGCTGTGGACATTTTCAGCCTCATGTTGGCTTCTGGCTCTGGGCCATGGTAATTAAGATTCCTTTTGGATCTCCCAGACAGGTGGTCTCCATTACTCTTTACCAACTACAGTCTTCTCTAGGCTGGTGTGTGAATCACATTGTGGAGTCTGTATAAACTCCAGATTCTTTAGCTCATACACAGCACACTGCAAATATCAGTTTGAATTGATTTTTTAATCTTTTAGTAACTGTTGTGAGCTTTAATTTATAACAGCACAAATTTAATATTGTCATAAGAAAAATTATGTATTATTAACACTTAAATCTTTGATGTTTTAAAAAGATTTTGAAGAAGATTTGAAGACTTGCCATGTCATTTTAACAGAACGACTTTATTTTCTGGCCTAGTTGGAGAGAATAAGTCATTATGACTGCATGAGAAGAAACGTTTACAGTTTGGCATGATTCGTCAGCACATACCTTGTATAATTACTTACCTGAGGCAGTGCTTTGAATGAACACTCAAATTTGTCTCATCTTGCCTAAACATTTATTAATTAAATATCACTGGCATTAATAAGGACATTACTGTAAAAAAAAAAAAAAAAAAGTGGGGGCAGTATGATGCGTAGCCACCTTATACCTGTAGCGTCTAAGTTTGATCCTGACTCATGATTACTATGAGCAAATTTACATATTGTACCCATGTCTGCCTGGGTTTTCTCTGGTTTGCCTACAGTATATGCTGGTAGGTGGACTGGCTTATTTACGTACATTATCCTAAGGTGTGAATGAGTGTGAACTTGCGTCCCATCCAGAATGAAAGCTTTCCTTGTGTCAGCTGTTCTAAATTCAATCTCTGGACTCACCGCGAGTTTGACTAAGATAAAGTTATTGATGAAGATGAAGTAATATAATAACTAGGAAATAGGAAAACTCATTAATTCATTTTATGTTCTATTTTACCTAATGTCTTCCTATTGGCCTAGCATGCAATGAAATTTTATATTAACCCATATCATTATGCTTAAACACTAGAGTAATCTATTTTTAGTAAAGGATCTATAAATAGACTATTCCAAGCTCTTCATATTGCTCTGCAGACCTGTTAAACTGTTGAATGATAAAACACACAGAATCCCATCAATGTACAAAAACTGGCACCCATGGAAAAAAAAAAAATTAAACAACGAGCCCTGGAACATGAAGAGGAAACGAATGAGATATTCGAGATATCGAACATGGTAGAAGAAAGACTGAAAAACATGTTTATCTCATTATGCTGAACAGAATTCTTAGCCTTCTAGTCTCTCCCAGGATATAATGCATGTCATTTCATATTTATGAGAAAAAGCAGACCTGTTTTAAGTGGTGTAATAAATAATTTGATTGTCAATTTAAAATGATAATAATTGCCGGCACATATTTTTTAAAATTGTCCTTCCTTCCTTCCTTCCTTCCTTTCTTCACACCATTTAGCCTCTAATTGACACATATTTATAAGCTTTGCTGCAGTGCTCAGTCCAGACCTCCACTAAGAGAAAAATGCTAAATCGGTGCCAAGCACAGACACTGATAATGATCGGAAACTGTTCTCAGGAAAAAATTTCATAGTAGCCTTCCAAGGATTACTTTAGAGTCAGTTAATGGAGAGTATTGTATGCATTACAAGTGCATTTTTGGTGGTTACAATCACAGCACAGTATCATTTCAAATAAACAGTGTGACTTTATAAGTTAGTAAACTTTATATTTCCTACTTTATAAACTTTACGTTCCTTTCATGGGATAGCAAATACAAATTTTTAAAAGTTGAATATTTTATTGCATAAACAATTTAATGAAGGGCTAATTGATTATTACAACACATACACACTTACATGCTCTTTCACACACTATGGGCAATTTGGAAACGCCAATTAGCCTAAGCTGTACAGTATGTCTTTAGACTGTGAGAGATAACTGCAGTACCCAGAGGAAATCCACTAAGCACAGGGACAGCATGCAAACTCCTGGCGCACAGACCCGAGGCACAAATCAAACACAGAACCTGGAGGTACAAGGCGACAGTGATAACCACTAAGCCACCGTGCCGCCTCTAGTGTTCTCAGCTGTGCAAATATGCTTAAAATTTTAACCATTGTAAGTAAATATTTGAGCCTTTTACACTTTTACACAAATTCCCCTGAAGAGTTCTTTGTATAGTGATAGGTTCTTAGCTTCCTAAAGGAAAACACATTGTTCTACAAATTACTTACTTACTTACTAAGGACAAATCAAATAATCATCAGGATTTGTTATGTATATTTAATGATCTTTCTTCTGTAAGTATGTTAATTTTGATATCGTGCACAAACTCTTAGTTTGACAAATGTAGCCCCAAGGACTACTTCTGACATTCATCCAGCTGTATATTTTCTATTAGTGTGATCCATCACTACTACTTGAGATGAGACCACCAAGCCTCTCTGTACAATATCCAGAAAGAACACAACCCATCCTCCCATTTAATAAAAAGAAAAACTACAGCAATATCTTCAGAGAGAACATGATGTATTTATAACAACTACTTTTTACTTCATTCCATCTCTTCTGTGGTTTCTGTACTTGTGCCTAGAAGCAGCTCAAGGTAATTCAGGCAGGATTTTCCATAGCAGACAGTCCATAGAGACTTTAGTTACATGTCGGATATACGGTTGTTATTTTGATCATTGTCGTATGTCTTAACAGTGCTGTTGTTGGGAAAACACTGATGGTGTATAGATTTGGCAGTAAACTGGAGTAGCCAGGACATACAGTACTGTGGTGTAGGCATTACATAGAGTATGCCCGGTTACTAGCTTATAGTGTTATTTTTTAGTGGTACATTAAGGAATCTGCTAACCTGTTTGCTTACAGTTTAGTATTTCAGCATGGGCTTAAAACAGTATTAGTTTTGGAGCCTGTTAGAGACTTCAGCTACTAATGGGCTGTTCTCTTAAGGAATGATTTTACCATGTGTAACATGTGTTCCCCCTTGGGAAAAAAAATCTTCTTAATTTGAGCCATACAAATTATCTGCCAGAACTCTAGGGTTGGATTCATTATCTTGTTTTTGTAGTATTTTAAATAGAAAATATACAGTATTTGTAACATGGTTTTTGCTAATCAAAACATATTTAGATACATGATCTAGTCTTTGATTGCTTTCCTAACTGTTCATCTACAGATGTCAATGAGTGCCAGGTCCATAATGGAGGCTGCCAGCACAGATGTGTGAACACCAGAGGCTCCTACTACTGCGAATGCAACCCAGGCTTCCGTATGCACATCGATGGGCGAACTTGTATCGGTGAGTGATACATACAGTAGGTTTACAAGAGGCCAGGGTCCGATTTACAAGAGGGCAGGATCCCATCTGATGGACTGCTGACTGGCGTTGAACATCTGGACTCCAAATCCAAAGGCTGGTTGCTTTCAAAGCTGATGTAGGACTCCACCTTTTTGTATTCATTCAGCTGATGTACTGTAGGATTCCACCTTCTTGGATTCATCTGCCTTTTTGTATGAAAAGAAATGAAAGCATCATTTGTATTCATACTAGCTGAATGTTCCGAATGGTCTATTCTGTACAACCCTTGTTATACTCTGTTTAAAGCAGGGAGGTAGGGAAGGTAGAGGAGTTTCATTATTTAGGGTCAACTGTTCAAAATAATGGGGAGTGTGGGAGAGAAGTAAAGAAAAGTGCATGCAGGATGGAAAGGATGAAGAAGAGAAGCAGGAGTGATCTGTGACAGAAATGTTTCGGCAAGAATGAAAGAAAAAGTTTATGGTTTGAAAGGGAAAGTTTAAGTATGGTAGTTAGAAAAGCAATGTTGTACGGTTTGGAGACGTCACCGCTGACAAAAAGACAGGAAGCAGAACCGGAGGTGGCAGAGCTGAAGGTGTTTCAATGTGCTTTGGGACTGACAAGAATGGACAGGATTAGGAATGAGGTTATTAGAGGCACAATACAGGTAGGTACAGTAGAATGGTTTGGGGACAAAGTTAGAGAGCACAGATGGTTTGGATGTTAGAGATAGAGCTGCCAGGCAAGAGGAAAAGAGGGGAGGTTTATAGATGTGGCAAGGATGGACATGTGGGAGGGTGGAGTGACAAGGGAAGATGTGGAAGACAGAGTTCCCAAATGGGAGCAGCCAAAAGAAAAAGAAGAATAAGAAGAAGATATTATTCCTCCCTTAGCCAAGTCCTGCTTTGCCTTTGATAGAGAAGGTGTCACACTAACACTTCATTCTGAGTTAACATATTGACCCACATAATGACCAAAATTGATCATAATTCTCCTTATACCAAAATTTAGTTCAGATTTAGACAGTGCCACACAGGGAGTTATGACTCCACTTCAGATGTTCCTAAACATGTCTTAAAGGCCTATTCTTCAGAACACAAATTGATTTCTTACCCATGTGCATTTAATTAAAAGCACACATAAAAAAAATCTTCCCTTCTTTGACATGGTTTACTTATGGAGCATTTAATGACTTTCTGATGTCATTCTTAAGATGAGGCCGTGGTTCACAGCTTTGATCATGACTTTCACTCATGACTCACCAAGTTGTTTACACTATTACTGTAAAGCAGTTGCCATTTGTTTAAGTGAAATTGGTGGGCACAAATTTAGAATAGTTGAGAAGTTGCCATGCTCCATCTAATTCCACTGGCTTCCATTTGGCATTCATGATTTTCGTGTCCTGGAAGCAAGCGTTTGTATTTAAACACACAAAATGATTGTCATTCATCCATCTCCTGCTCTGCTGTGGGTTTGAAGCAGTAGCAGCAGCAGCTCTACTATAGATGCTCCAGACTCCTCCCCTGGGATGCGGTCCTAAGCTGTTTCAGTAAATGTGAGCAGGCCAGGGCTGCGAGCCCAGGGTCATTCCGAAAGCCAGTGGTGCTTAGTGAATGAGGGAACCAGATGGGTTCACTTAAACCACAGAATGATATGCTAATTAATCACAGACTGTTGGATCATTTGGTGTGCATAATCTTCCCCCAAAAAGATGGCAGTCAGCCTGATGTATGGTATCAGATATCCATAAAGCTTTTAAAGCTAACAGGTAGGTGCTTAATAACTCTGCTGCAAGCCAAATATTTTCTTCTTCAGATTGAGGTACTAATTTTTACCCTTGGAAACTTTTCTCTTTTCCAGGCTTCTGTTTCCAATTTGAAAAACCACAAGGTATATCTCCATTTAGCTTCAAAAAACTGCAATTATTATTCTCTTTCTTATTTGGATAACAGTTGGATGCATGATGACAGATACAAAAGCTCACACATACCTTGTGTGCATAACAAATGTGAACAGTCTGTTGTATTGCATTAAAGATCATATTTTCTGCATTTTCAGCACTTTCAATTACTGTCAAATGCATACTAAATATTTGTGTTTTTACCAGCCTTTTAGCTGTTAACCTTTCTTTGACCCTGTGTAATGGCCCCTGGTCAAATGATTCTAAGGGCGACCTACAGGCTACTATGATTAAAAGAACTTCTAAAGGAATAACCCCAGCTAAAAATCATCATTAACAAAAAGCTGATGACAGTGTGCAAGCACAACTCTTTTTTTAGGACACATGTTAACCAATGAATAGCGTGATGGCAGGGTAAAAGACAGGTGTCACTGAAACACGTCATAGATAATTGAGCTGTTGATTACAGGGGATGGGTGACAGGGGTGGATAAAAAGCCCATTGGTAATGTTCACACTGCATAAACGCAATGCTTTTTTTCTCACACTGGCTCTTGCTTCTGTTTAATGGGTTTTAACTGTGCAGTGTAGGTCATTTTACTGCATCGCTTTACCCCATTATTATAATGAACTGAGTCGTTCACTCTTAAGCAAAAACAAAAGACCAAAGTGTACCACTGGTTGTCACTCCACTCTCAACTTAAAATGCACTGGACTGTACCAGTCTTTGATACAGTGGTTAAATATTTATCTTTAATATGCACCTTTTACCTAGAAAAGATTTTAGGCCATATTAAAGTAAGGCTTTAAAGGTATTAAAGGTATACACTAGCATATGCATATATATGTGCACTATATACTGTAGTGTATGCTCTCATGCATATTAAAATGGTGGTCAAACTTATTGACAACATATGCCTTGTATTAGTAGGAAGATGTGTGTCCACGAAAATGGCTAAAACTAGGGAATTCTCCAGGGAATTGGGAATTTTTCGGCAAACCTGTATCCTGCTAGACACTCAACAGGTGAGATTGCTGATCTGATTTCAAGATCACGTGCAAGTGCATATAAGCAAATTTAAAAAAAAAAGAAAGGAAGTGGATCTGTAGCCAAAGAGGAACAAAAGGACTGACCAAACAAATTGGATGAAACCAGACATCCAACACTGGTACCACAGGTGACTTTTAGTTTCCAGCTAGATCCAGCATGTTTTAATGACTTCATACTAAATTTTATTTGTGTAGCAATTTTATTGCATAATATATAATTTTTTCTTGTTATCTTGTTATCCATTACATGAAAACGATGAACTTTTTTGTCATTTTTGGCCACCTTGGTATATGCAACTTTTAAGGTTAAAAATGCATAATAATGTTAAAAAAGGTACACCATAACATTAATACCCAAGAAGAAAAGAGACAATTAAGCTTTTAGTAAGTAAGTATCTTTTTTTGCTGTGAATGTTTTCCTGTTATGGACTTCAAACAGAAGCTATTTGGTGGTGCTGGCGTTTGAACCTGGGACCTTTTGATCAGTAGTCCAACACCAATAACTGTTGTAGCTGACCAGACAATGATCTGAATAGAATTCAATCATTAAATGAAAACACCTTTTAAACATTTTATACTGTATATATGTTATACCCTTATTTATATTGGGGTGAAGATAAAATGCTAAATACAAGATTTTACTATTATCATCAAGATTTGTAAAATGCACATTGTATCATTAAAATATACAATATACAGTCCTGTCAGTGGGTAATTTACATAATAAACTACAAGACAAACTCTTACTCTATAGGTCCTTTGTGTAACTCTCTCTCTGTATTTTAGCTATGCTCTCCTGTGCTATTAGTAATGGAGGATGTGAACAGGAGTGTGTACAGCTCTCCCAAGCCCACTTTCAGTGCAGCTGCAGACATAACTACCAGCTAACTGCTGATGGCAAACACTGCAAATGTAAGTGCCCATCACTTGGTTTCTCATACAGCTTATTTTTGGCAACTGCCTACTGCATACCTGGAAGTGTAATTATGGATGAGGCAATACACAGGAAAAAGATTTTTATGTATAATAAAAACAGTACAATACCACAGTTGGTATGACCACGGTAAAGAATGATATTGGAAAAGAGATAGAAAAATACAATTTGTTTTCCTTTCCCAATAAGGAAAAAAAAACAAAGTCAGGTGACTTTAATTCCACCATATACAGCTGGTACAGTACTATGTTCCCCCAGCACCATGGTGCAACATAAAACACCCTAAAAAAAACAGGCACAGAAAAAGACAAAGCAGAGCTGACCAGCACAGTACATAGTTATAGTGTAAATAAAGTGCAAAAAAAAAAAGAATATTGAAATAATGAAATATGTAATAATAATAATAATAATAATAATCATAAGAAGAAGAAGAAGAATAACATTATTATTATTATTATTATTATTATTATTATTATTATTATTATTAATAACAGTGGTGTCAAAAGTATTCACATTCATTACTTGGGTAGAAGTACAGATACTAGGGTTTAAAAAGACTTCTTTAGAAGTTGAAGTATCAACTCAAGCTTTTTACTCAAGTAAAAGTGTAAAA
>JAOVVA010000019.1:10702312-10717606 GCA_028565275.1 Leiocassis micropogon
CCAAAATTTCTACATAAGTAAGGTAACGAAGTATTTGTACTTCGTTACCTTACTTATGTAGAAATTTTGGGTATCTATACTTTACTGGAATAATTATTTTTCAGCCGACTTTTTACTTCTACTCCTTACTCCTTACTCCTTGACACCTCTGATTAATAATAATAAATAACGTAAATGTAAATATAACATTCGTATGGATAACACAAGTGACTGTTGTGGTGCATTTTTTTAAATAGTCTATCAGCGGTTTAAGAAAGAAATGTGCAATTGTTGTTTCACGTATAATGGTGCATTTGTGTGCAGGAAGAAAAAATCTAAACATCTCAGTATTTGCTACAGAGAATTGTAATCTGAGATGGTGCAATTTTCAAACTAGGTAATCATACAGCTGCTCAGGATGCTCTTTATACAGTAGTTCCTCTAGGTAGTAGTTAGAGAATGCGATTTTCTCAGCCTTCTTCGGAAAGTAGAGACACTAGTGAGCTTTCTTTGATGTTGAGCTGGTGTTCATGAACCAGTTGAGGTTCTGTACAAGGTTTACAGTAAGTACCAAGGAATTTGGTACTCCTGACAATCTCCAGAAGCCATTGCTCTGTGCTCTCCTGAAGTCAACAAGGAGACTTTAACAACATCTGTCATCCACAATTAGAGACAAGTTGTTGGGTCTGCACCAGTATATTAGCCACTGTATTATTACTGTATGCTGACTTGTTGCTCATGAAACCCATCACAGTTGTGTAAACAACGAACTTGATCACGCGATTAGAGCTGTGCATCGCTGCAGTCAGGAGAGTCCTGCTCAGTGTAGTGGTGCAGGAGATGCCGCTTTCAAACCTGACTGACAAAGTATATCTTTAAATATAAAAATTATCAAACGTTGAAAATTACAAATTAAACTTCAGTTGCTGATTCACTCAGTTTTAGTGCCTGCTTTCTAGTCAGGGTTATGGTGGTTCCAAAGTCTATGCAGGGAACACTGGATAAACAGCAGGAAAACACCCTTAACCGGATGTGAAAGCAGTGCAGGGCACCATGAGCATGCATTCTTTGGCTTCTCGCATGATATGTCACCTGTAACCCTTCTATCAACGCAAGTTGCAGACTTTCAGCTACAGGGTGGAAAAACCATAGAAATATAAGAATTAGAAAGCTTTAATATATCCAGAGTAATAAAGCACTCAGATGAAGTACTCAGATGTGGAGTTTCTGAGGTTTTTGCTAAGCTCAAAGCCTGGAATCCTGTCTGGATGCTTGCCTATTACTGCTGGCTCTTAAATATAATTACCACATAATTCCTATTGCTGTGTTGTCTTTGATTTGTTCTCCTGAACATTGAAATAGATCATTAATCAGTCAGGACTGACACACCATCTTAATAAAAAGATTTAAAATCTACTGTATCTGGTTAGGTAAAATTTACTGATGGCAATGACACAGAAAATAGCAAATAACAAAGCTAAGACTCCAACTGAAGTAATTTATTGGGATGGAAAACAGATCTTAGCTGAGTGTCAAGTGCACGTGTTAAATTGCTTTGTGTTTTGGCAAGCTCTGAAATTGTTTCCGTTTTCCCAATGAGGCACTTACATTAGAGATTCATCTTCTTGGCAAACAAAGCATCTGCATCCATGTGCCTGCCAAAATGCACTTCCACTTTAGAGTTCTTTGTTCCCCAGTAAACAGTACCATTTTAAATTAGTTAGAGACACGCATGCAGTTGATAATGATTTTCCTACAAAGAGTCTAGTAATGATAGATAAATGATGGAGTTCTGCAGAAATAAACTAAGAAAGAAATGTAAAAAAAAAAATGAAAGAAAGAAAAAAAACTAGTGCTTCCTTGGTGGCCTAGTGGGCCTGTTTTTGATTGCCGGTCAGGGAACATACAGTTTAGGGCAGTGGTGCCTCAAACAGTTTAAGCTGTGGGTTACTGATCATAAGGTTGGGGGTTTGAGCCCCAGCCACTGTTGAGCCCTTAAGCAAGGCCCTTAACCCTATCTGCTCCAGAGGTGCTGTAAGCTGGCTTAACCTGCACTCAGACCCCAGCTGCCTAACAGAGATATGTGAAAATTTTTTTTCAATATCATCATTATAGAAATAAAATGGATTGCACCCTAATGGATGATTTACAAATACGATAGAATAAAAATTCAGGATGCAAAAATTACTACATTTTTATTTGGTTTTAGTCTTACTTAAAAAAAAATCATCATTTAATTACTTAATGTTTATTATTATTATTACTACTCATAAACAGTATGTACAGTAGGTGGTCAGTGGAGGTAAAATAGTGAAATTCAGTGTATCAGGCACTTTTATTGTGTTTCACTTTTCTTTTATAATAAACCCCAGCTTTTTCATTTGTAAATTCCAGATATTAGTCATTTGAAAATTCCTCGAGCAGATGAAAGGAAGCCTGCTCACATTGCAGAACTGCTTGTAATTATACTATTTATGCCATAAGAAACAGAAAATACTGATTTAGCCCCGAAGTTTTATGAAGTTTTACTAGATAAGTTGTTTGAAAGAGAGTATGAGGGAAAGTTTCTCATCTAAGGATAGAAAAGGTCTAAAATATTTACAGTGTAAAATCACAGAATTAGCATATTTCCACAGAGTATGTCTTATTATCGCATGCAGTCTAACATTGTACTGTTTTTCTTACAGTGAGAAACCCATGTGCTGAGGGGAATGGAGGCTGTATGCACACATGTCGTAATGTAGGCCTTCGTGTGCAGTGTGGCTGCGACACAGGCTATAGTCTGGCCCAGGATCACAAGAGCTGTGAAGGTAAATGGCTCTGGCATGAATAACTGAAAACGTTTTCCACCCTGTAGATCACTTCACTTATTCTGCTTTGGAAAGCTCTTTAATAAGGAACGTCCTCGGCTTAATGGATCCTTTTTGGGAAATTTTATTCCCATGGCTTTTAAACATTTGAGAAATATGGAAATATAGCATTTCATTTGGAAAAGAAAAACAAGGTTGAACGAATGTGTGATGGGTTCATCTTATCACCAGGGAGTGACAAAACTGGCTAGTAGAGGATAAAATCCTATGTCAGAATTACTTTTGGCTTAAGAGTATGTCGAGCCTGCCAGTCAAGTGTTAGAAGGGATACCGTGTTATCTGACCTTAGATCCTGTCGGTGCAATAAAACATTGGAGAAGATATTTCAGTTTATAATGAAGGTTATTCATAGGGTATTGAGAAACCATAAAATAGATTTGACATACTTCTATGCAGAATTTCAAACCATATCAACTCTGTTTCAGCTCATTCCATCAATTCCCATAATTTAAGCTGTCAAAGTCAGAGTTATTGTATTTTATGTGTTTCAGACATCAATGAATGTGAAACTGGACAAGCTGCATGTGCTCATGATTGCAGAAACAGTCCAGGTTCCTTTTCCTGTATGTGTAACCCTGGATATGAACTAGGCTCTGATGGCAGGAAGTGCTACCGTGGGTAACATAGAAGATACTCGTGAGTGAAGATCAGGTTAAGTGATTTGATCTGTCTGCTCTCATGTTCTTTTTGTTCTTGTCTGCCTGACAGGCATTGCTATTGAGATAGTGAACAGCTGTGAGTCTGGGAATGGAGGCTGCTCACATCAATGTCAGCATGGAACACTAGGGCCCGTATGTAGCTGTAACCATGGTTACCAACTAGATGAAGACCTCAGGACTTGTTCAGGTAAACAGATATTTTAAATACAGATATGTCTTGCATAAACAAGGGGCATTCAAGTCAAACCGGGAATTTAGATCAGGAATTTACACACTGATACACCAAATTTCAATGGGCTCCGAGCAATCTCATTACTGTGCTGTACTTGAAGTCTTGTGTAAATTTCCATCAGTTTTACACCTTCATTCACCAGAAATTTCATCACCCGCATTTTTGTGGATGTTACTGTCACACATACCCCTTACCAAACGTTACTGCAGATCAATTAAGCTCCTTCATGAAAACAGTACTTGCTAATTTTGTTAGCCTCTATCAGCAGAATAATGCACCCTGCCACACTGCAAACTGTTCAGAAATGGTTTGAAGAACATGACAAAAATTTGAAATTTGACTTGGCCTCTTAATCTGGGCTGTTTTAACTCCAGAAGGGGGACCTACATTACAGGTCTTCTTACAATCATTAATTTTACGAACTGTCAGTCACCAGAATGGATAAATGTAGGTCAGTACAGAGAGCAGAGTGCAGCTGCCTGCCAAAACAATCACTCAAAACCAGCCACAGAAACACTTTTAGCTAGAAACAAATCTGATGTAAATGACTTTTTAAACAATACATTGTCTACTTAATTGCTTCTAATCTTAAAGTAATTTTAAATTGCCTCTGAACCATTTATGTTGTTTTATTTACACCTGAAGTCAAGCTACAAAGCTAACTAGCTTCCAAAACAGGCCTGTATCCCAAATCTCTCTCTAATCCCCAATCAAGGGCACTACTTAGTGTGTGGAACAAGTGATTGCACATCATCAGACTAACTTTCCATTCAACACAATTTGGGATTTAACCTTTGGAGAAGTTATCTGATATTCTAAAGTGGAATTATAAAGAAATATTTACAGATTTACAGCAATGTCCACCTCACTTTTGGCTAAATAGTACCAGTAAGAATTTCAAACTAGAATTTAACCTGTGATTTACACTAACTGTGGGTCACCAGCTCCACCAGTCGCAGAAGGACATGTGTTGGTGGAGCAAAATAACTGGTTAATAAATAAAATAATCATAATTCTGTTGAAAATAAATGGTGTCTGTGAAACTGTTGTATAAAAGCAATATCACACTTAAGGTTGTGCTACTGAATATCAGCACTGATATCCATCACAACAGCACTCCCTCTTGTGTGATATTGCTTAAGTAACTAAGTAACTGTGCTTCCGCAATAATAAAAAAAATGGTGCCAAGTAGTTGGTATATTAGACACTGTTAGATTAGAATATGTCAGCTGGACTATGGCAGTCTATATTATTATATTCTACAGTTTATTATATTATTTTGATTAGTATTTTTTGGCGTGACATGTGGGGTTTTCTTTCTTGTCAGAAAGTAAAGCTGCGTTTTTATCTTACTGGAAATATGCTTTATTAAAAAATTCTGGCTCTGAGGGTCAACCTGCAGTAATGACTCACAATCTTGCTTTATGTGTCCTGTTTAAGCAGCTTCACCAGGGCTGTTTGTGTTTTCCAGACTTAAATGAATGTCTAGAGGAGAGCTCGTGCTGTGAACAGGAATGCACTAACTATCCTGGTGGCTATGAATGTTACTGCAGGGCAGGATACAGACTCAACTCAGATGGATGTGGATGTGATGGTACACAACTGCTTTGTTCAGTGGAAAACTTCTGTACAAAAAACTGTCTGTCTGTGTATATATATTTCATGTATGTATATTTCAATTCATTTTGACAGATGTAGATGAGTGTCTGTCTGATAATGGAGAGTGTGAGCATACGTGTCAGAACATTGCCGGGTCTTACCAGTGCTTTTGTCGTCTGGGACACCGTCTGGCTGAAGACAGACACTCATGCATCCGTAGGTTCAGTGTCTCAAACATATTTAAACGTATTTAAAAGATCTGCTGTGACATACAACTTCTGTATACAGTTTGTTATACATGTATTTACAGGCACGCATACTTGTCTGAGACATATAAATGTCTCCATTTTTCCATATTTGTCCAGCTCTAGAAAGGGCAGTAGAAGCACTGTCTCACCATATGGTGGTAGAGAGGCCATTTTCAGATTTTACTTTGCTGCAGGACTACCCTCAGCCTCTAAATCGCTATGATGATTACGATGAGTACACTTTTGGAGAACTGCGGGCAGAGAGCATTATCACTGAGAAATTTGGTAAGTGGCTAAAGGTTTCAAAAATGTCTTTTGTTGTTTTCTTGATCCTTATTTTGGTAATCTGTTTAGCAACTCTATCCATCTTAAAGCATAATCAGTAGCCTGGGTAACCATTCAAGAACTTTAAAAAAAAAAAAAAAAAATCTTTACTAAACCTCAATGTTCATCTATTACTTTTTATATTCCAAAAACAGTGTGTCTGAACAACACTTTTGGCCATGACTGCAGTTTAAGGTGTGAAGACTGTTCTAATGGTGGTGTGTGTAATGTAGAGAGCAATGGCTGTGACTGCCCTGATGGCTGGACTGGAATCATCTGCAACCAGAGTACGTCTATAGTGAAAATAAAACTTGTTTTAAGACCACAAGCTGTCAGTGTATGAACTGTCTCATGTTTTTGGTCACTAGCCTGTCCTCAGGGCACTTTTGGCAAAAAGTGCTCCTTTACATGCAAGTGCAGGAACGGTGCCACGTGTGATCCCGTTAGGGGATTTTGCCAATGCCCACCAGGGATCAGTGGAGACATGTGCCAGAATGGTAAGTGTTGCATCCGATGTCATTCAAAATGTTGGATGCATCTCTATTTAATAAAATATTATTTGAAACATTTAAATAATTTAAATAATTTAAAAGTTTATTCATTTTAAATTATGCATTTTAAGTCATTAAATTTTATTAATGACTTAAAAATTTAAATGTGTATCACGGTAATTCTTACTTTTCTGCCAACTCCTTTGCAAAGCAGTAGCTATGAAAATTAAATTATAAAATCCCTGACTGTAACTCTGTAGTCTGTGGCTTACAGGATGTCCTAAAGGCTTTTATGGGAAGCACTGCAACAAAAAGTGCAACTGTGCAAATAATGGACGATGCCATCAAACCTTTGGTGCCTGTCTCTGTGAGCCAGGACTGTATGGAAGATTCTGCCATCTAAGTACAGCACAGGCGTTTGATCTTTAAAATTCCTTAAATAACTTTGCAAAGTTTTCTAGAGGTCTTTTTTTGCAAGAATAATGCTTCTTGCATTTGTCATATTATTTTTACGTTTATGTTAGAATGTCCGACCTGGTCATATGGACCTGGCTGTTCATCTGAGTGCCAGTGTGTTCAGCGAAACACTCTAGAATGTCACAGGCGCTATGGAACCTGTGTGTGTAAACCTGGCTACCACGGCAAGATATGCAATGAAGGTTAGTTGATTTGTTGTGGCTTGCAATATTATATAATAATAATAATAGTAATAATAATAATAATAATAATAATGTTAAAAACCTTCCAATATCCAAAATACAAAGTAAAAAATATTGCTATCTGTTTTCTCATCTTTGGTTGTCAGAGTGTGATAGCGGGCACTATGGCCCAGGATGCAAGACAAAATGTCAGTGTCCAGCAGGATCTAACTGCCATCATATAACTGGAGAGTGTCAGCTACAGTGTCCAGCTGGATGGCATGGGAAGAACTGTGACCAAGGTGTGAAAGTTTAAGTTTAAATCTTTTACTACTGATACTCATAATTTATACGTTTGAACTTCATAAATCCAGATTATATTGTTCTTACACACAACCATATATAACCATAAGAGAATGAAGTAAAACTGAATTTAAGTAATGTACACCAAGTACAAAAAAATATAAAATAATATTTGCATGAAAGTGAAATTTACACTAAAAATATTTTTTTTACCAGGGAAATATATAAAGTAAGAAACAATAGGAACGTGCAATATGTAGATATTTAAAGAGTAGAAATCTAAACACCTCAGGTATGTCCTTGCTTGTGTTAGAGTTAGAGAACCTTTCATATTTTTTCTTTGGCTGTATTACAGTTGACAGGGATGAAAACTTCAACTATGTTTCTACACATAAATATTGATGTAACCTTTGAACATGGGTCACTAAAATCGAATACAGTCCATCTTTATTATCTGTATTGTTGCTCAGCTCAAATGTACTGTATCACTGCTCATCCTCTTACATTGTTCATAAGAACAATTAGGCTCCAAAATAAAATGATTGCAAAATAAATGACAATAGAGAAGAGACCAAAATATGCAACAGGTAGTTTGAACAGGTAGTATTGAGATGTGTCTGTTACTCATGCTCTGTAAAGCCTTTATAACGGATCTATTCTGAGGTGATGTTAATTGGTGATTTCTGAGGCTGGTAACTCTAAATAAACTTCTCCTCTGCAGCAGAGGTACGTTTGGGTCTTGCTTTCCTGGAATGGTTATGGGTTTAGCAAATGCACTTGATAATACTGTTTTTGCAAAAATTATTTCAGAACAGCTGAACTTTGTATCTTATAATACCAACTGACTCTTGCTGTTATATTGAACATTGAATTATAAGTTGTGTCCAAACTTTTGCTTGGTACTGTAGTTGTGTGTAGTTTCTAAACATACAGTAAGTGCTGAATGAACCTACGGTATATTTTCTTGTTAAGGAAGATCAGGAAACGTAAATGCCCTTCCACGGCAAGGTCCTATGTGAGATTTATAGGCACAAAAACTAGCCCAGCTATTCTGCAATTTATTTTCCTTGGACCAAATAACAGGAAGCTGGGAATGCCAATATGCACAGAGGCTATTTTTATTCAGTTTAGCTGTCTGCGTAATTGAAAAATGGAAACTTCTCATGCTCTGGGCTTCAGTCTATAGAGAAAATCTCCAATCAACAACAATTTCAGCTCTACAGTCAGCCAAGGTGGTCACAGAAATATCCTTGATCTGCAAGTTGTTAAACAATCAGCGTGCCACATCTGCCACCAATTAGGAAAAACAGGCAGTAAGAGGGTGCACAACAGGCTGTCTTCCCAGTTCACCCACAGTTCCCAGTAAGACATGCATCAGAATGCATTTGCTGTTCTTAATATTTCAACATCTAATGTTTTATCTTGCTTTTGATACTTTATTTGGTTTTTGTTTTGTTACTTGGACATTGGGTGCGCTGCCTATTGCCAAAGAAGGAAAAACGTGAATAAAAGTCTGACCCCAACCAGTGGCACATTTAGTCTTACTTTCCTTACTGATTATCATCTGCAAATTACTAAGACCCTCTGTCCTACTGAAGGTAATGTGAGACACATTCCTACTTTGGTTATCATAGACCCTCAGCACTACTGAGTGCTACTGTATATTATATTTGTATTTACAATTCCCTATCCTTTTCCCCTTTCCAAACTTTGGCCTCGTACTACTTAACTTTTTAGAGAGGTATTTTAGACACGATACAACTGCAATTAACCTAGACAATATTATTCAGTGGGATACAGTGGATAGCATAGCTCCAGGATGGCTGCAAATTAACTGTACTTTGTATTCAGGATATACAGCCTCTGTAACACATCTATCTACGCAGAGCATTAATCCTACAGGGGTAGATCTGTTGTTGGATAGACTGAAAGTGGAATCTGTGCTATGGAATCAAGCTATTTCGTGCGCTATTACTTTTGGTCCTGACTTTTTGCACAGCCCTCAATATTAATAACGCTGAGGTCTGTAGAGCCTCAACACACAGAATTATTTTAAATAATGCCCTATTTTAAGGGTGGTCATTTAAACTGTGATGGTTTAAATGACCACCTTTGATGAGGGAAAGAGAAAGAGAAGCAGAATGCCCAACTAGAAACAAAGTTCTGGTTAAAAAACCTTTAGCCCTGTGCCTAACAATTGCAGCTAAAGGAAAGAGAAATCCAGCATCAACGTGTATATACTGTAGCTCTTCTTAGATTTCAGTTTACTGAGAACGATAATCAGGTCTGCCTCACTCACTCATCGTCTATACCGCTGCAGCCTGTATTCAGGGTCGCGGGGGCCTGGAGCCTATCACAGGAGACTTAGGGCATGAGGCGGGGTACACCCTAGACAGGGTGCCAATCCTTTGCAAGGCACACACACATTCACACACTCTCATTCACACACTACGGGCAATTTGGGAATCCCAATTAGCCTAATCTGCTGTTCTTTAAAATGTGGGAGGAAACCGGAGTACCCAGAGAAACCCACCAAGCACTGGGAGAACATGCAAACTCCATGCACACAGAGACAGGAATCGAGTCTGGCCGGGAATCGAACCCAGACCCTGGAGGTGCAAGCGACAGTGCTAATCACTACACCACCGTGCCACCATCAGGTCTGCCTATGTGTTTCTATACCAAACGCAAATGTCAAATACAGTGTATGTTTATATTTCTTTACCAGAATGTCCCAAAGGGAGGTTTGGTGATGGCTGCTCTGAGCACTGTAATTGTAACGGAGCGGTGTGTGATTCTGTCACAGGACGTTGTCACTGTCCAGCTGGCATGACAGGAGAACAATGTGGTCAAGGTAAAAAGCAATGGTCTACCCTGGAGGAACAAGTGCAGAACAGTGTTGATTCTGAAAACCAAATAGGATCTGTCTTTGTAGCAGATATGTTGTTTGATAAATTGACCTGCACATTTCCAAAAAAAAACTTACAGTAATCCCATTTCACACTTTGACCTGTCGCCTAAGTGCTAGCCATAGCTGGAAGGAGGTCTACAGGACATACGCATAGAAAGAGAATTTGTTTGGGCCCACATGTCTGTTTTCAGTTATTATTCAACTCGGGCCAAAGATCATGAAATGTATGTCTTCCCCGAAGGCCTCTTTATTGCCTGAACACTTTGTAAGATGCCAGGCAAACACACAGCTCATCATTCTTAATGAGACAGTTTAAATATGTGTTACTGAGTAGCAGCTCCCTACTGAAATGTAGCTTCCACAGTACGTGCAGGATCAGACATTAAGACAATCAAAATCCTTGGTGGAGAGTAGTGAATGTGGGAGTGTAGTGGGATGTAGTTTGAAAGAATAATGGAGTTTTAGAAATGTTAGGTTTAAACTACAGCAGCTGTTTAGCTTGGCTGAGATATCTGGCAGACTTATAGACCTTTGTTTATGTAGTAGTATGCAGCATTAAAACCTGATGTGAGATCAGTGTACAAAAGTTTGACCAAAATACTAGGCAATGGAAAGCAATTTGTAAGTCATGAAAAATGAATGTAACAGAATTTCTTCCACAATGTGATAATCTCTCAAGGTTGAATTGAGAATTTGCTTCAGTTAATGAACTACCTTGCTGTCTGTTTGTTGTATGTTTTGTATTCCAGAGTGTGAAAAGGGTCAATGGGGCTTGGCTTGTGCTAAATCATGTCCTGAGTGTGAGAATGGTGGGGAGTGTGACAAACAGAACGGAACCTGCTTGTGTCCACCTGGCTACACTGGAAACCTCTGTCAGGATAGTAAGCGTGGGCACAACTGTAATTTTCTCTGACTTTGCTGGTCAATTCTTGAAGGGGCTTTAGCTTTACTACCTTATTATGACACATTGCACACCAATCATTTTTACACTTTTTTTTGTCACTGAATCCTCTGCAGTCTGTCCATATGGCTGGTTTGGCCTTGGCTGCCAGTCTAAGTGCCCTTGTGAGAACAGCAACCACTGTGATCCTGTCTCAGGTTTATGTGTGTGTAGTAATGGCTGGACTGGAGCTAACTGTGAAAGGGGTAATGTTTTTTTTTTTTAATCAGATGTTACTAGACATCTATTCTAAGCAGATTGAAGACGGGATATGGTCAGGATTGTGAATAATCTTTAAATATTTTGTGGCAGCATGTGAGCCCGGACACTGGGGAGCCAACTGTCTCGATGTGTGTAACTGTACAAGCAGTTTAGTAAACTGTGACCCAGCAACAGGCCAGTGCCACTGTGAGGCAGGATACACTGGGACCCATTGTGAGCAAAGTATGTAGCTTCTTATTGCTAAATTTACTACTATGTAATACTATGAATATGTGTCATGTGTACAGTGCCTTTCTGTATTTCTTTGTTTTTTTGTAAAGAGTGTCCCATAGGTTATTTTGGGCCAGGCTGTCACCACCAATGCCAATGTGAGAATGGTGCAGAATGTGAGAATGTGGGTGGAGCCTGCACCTGCCTGCCAGGCTGGATTGGGACATACTGTGAAAAATGTAAGAGAGGACAGATGTGTGGAAGTGTGAGGAACAGATACTGTATCATAAATGTCACAGCTCTGTAATGAACAGAACAGATGCAAGTGTAAGTGTGTTTTTGCAGCCTGTCCTCCAGGATTCCATGGACTGGACTGTCAACAGAAGTGTAAATGCATGAATGGTGGACAGTGTCACCATGTTACAGGAGTGTGTGTTTGTCCAGCTGGCTGGTTTGGCCCACAGTGCACCTCCAGTGAGTCTAATGCACATGATGCATCTACACTTCTCTTTGTGCAGTGCATCTCAAAAAATTTAAATATAATAGATTTTTAAAGAAATAGAATGAAATTAATAAAGGAAAATTATCTTTTTTGGTTTTAATTTTAGCGAATACAGCTTACAGGTCATCAAAATAAAAATAAAAATCCTCAATATTAGAATATTCCTTATCAATCAAAAAGGATTTTCAATACAGAAATATCCAACTTCTAAAAAGTATGTTAATTGTGCACTCAATACCTGGTTAGGGATGATTTAGTAAGAAGTACTGCATGAGGCGTTATTGAAGACCAGGTTGCTTTGATAGCAGCCTTCAGCTTACCTATATTGTTGGGTTGGATGTTTGTCACCCTTTTTTTTTTTTTACTTGTCACATGTTCCTTACAGCATACAGCATTAGGACACTGGGGTCAGAGCGCAGGGTCAGCAAGAATATAGGGCTTCTGTAGCAGATAAGGTTAAGGGCCTTGCTCAAGGGCTCAACCATGGCAACTTGGTGGTGCTGGGGCTCCAACACCCGACCTTCTGATCAGTAACCCAGTAACCCACAGCCTTCACCAATTAAGCCACCACTGCCCTGTCCCTTATACAGTACAGCGTATTTATACTTTATTAATAGAAATGTACATAAACTTGAGATTTAATTATTCTAATATTTTGGAATAGGCCTGTAATATGGGAAGTTGGTTGTCATATACAAGAATTTCTTGCAGTAAACTGCAAATGACTGTGCTTGAACCTCTTTCTTTGTGTTGTTACAGAATGCCCGGATGGCACCTTTGGCCCTGGCTGTAATATGAGCTGTAACTGCCACAATAATGCCAGCTGTGATCATGTTAGCGGGCAGTGCCAATGTAAGCCAGGCTGGACTGGGCCAACCTGTGAAGAAGGTAAAATGTTAAACATTTAGTGGTACTTCTGGAATACTCTTACTCATCATCATTACCACTTAATCCTGTATTCAGGGTTGCGGGGGGCCTTGGGTCTATCTCAGAAGTCTTAGGGCACAAGGCAGGTTACACCCTGGACAGGGTGCCAATCCATCGCAGGGCACACACATACAAACACTTACGCCCTCATTTACACACTATGGGCAATCTGAGAACACCAATTAACCTAATCCACATGTCTTTGGACTGTGGGAGGAAACCCTCCAAGCATGGGGGGAACATGCAAACTCCATGCACACAGAGACGGGAATCGAGCCCGGACCCGGAGGTGCAAGGCAACAGCGCTAACCACTACACCACCATGCTGCCTTCTGGAGTACATTATGCCAAAACAGACACTATGATCAAAACTCATCCAATGGAGAAAATGTAACTTTGGTCTTTATTTAACTTTAACTCATTTTACAAAAGACCCTGAATTAAAGATCTACTTTATCTATTATCATATCTAATAATAGTCTCAAAATTATTCTAAAATTATTGATGTGTCATATTGTCAGGAAAAAAATGCTGAGACAGATAAAAAAATAAAAGATGAAACCTGGCATGGGCAAACTATTCCAAAAGAAGTTCAAGTCAGGGGTCAAGAGATAAACAAACAAGATAACATTGGCAATTCATAAAACAGAGAGAAAAAAAAGATTAAAGTCAGATAAGTGAAAAAAAGCAATACTGGGAAAGCCAGTGTGCTTTTATACTGTAGGGTGTGGTGTGAAGAATGATGACCTTAATGAGTGTGAACATAACACTGAAATGTTATGCTGTTTGTCGTAGTCCAAGGTAGCCGTGCTTGTGTATGGTGATGTAAAGAGCGATTTCTAGAGAACATTTATTCATGTCACCAATTTTTGTTCCTTTATATGGCAGTCTCTATTAATGAACAGGCTGAACTGGTGAAAACAATCTTTCTGACATGTCTCCAAGTTCTTCTCTTTTATATGGCAGTCTCTTTTAATGAACATGCTGAACTGGTGAAAAAGATGATTCTTGCTGACTTTATAAATAACAGCACCATTGTGGTTTTGAGTTTAATGGATGTTACAATTTTCCAAGAATGCATGGCTGGCTTTTATGGGGTGGACTGTCACCAGCTATGCCTTTGCCAGAATGGTGGGTTATGTGACAAGGCCAGCGGACACTGCTTGTGTACTGAGGGATGGACAGGGATAGAGTGTGAACTTGGTGAGAAGATCTGCTTTTGTACTTACCAATGTATTTTACCAATAATGTGTTATTCACATTATTGTGATCAAGTTCCTCTTCCATTTTCCTTCTTTCTTAACAGAGTGTGCTCCAGGTTTCTTTGGTGCTGATTGCCAGCATGCATGTAAATGTAAGAACGACGGTGTCTGTGACCGCCAGGATGGAAAGTGTACCTGTCCAGCAGGCTGGGTGGGCCAGACGTGTGAGACGGGTAAGAAATGCCCACACACGTTATCTTCATTGACTGCCTGAATGAATCGTCAAAATTCATGGTTGGAAAACCAATGTTTGCTTTGGCTGTGTATAGCTTGTGAAGCGGGCCATTTTGGTCCTGGCTGTCAGAAACTGTGTCGATGTGAACATGGAGCTCCATGTGACCACATAACCGGGGTCTGTCTGTGCCCACCAGGCTGGAGAGGGCTCCACTGTGAGAAAAGTAAGTACACTTATCCTTCATTGTCCCTTTGTAACACATTCAAATTGACATTTACACCCTTAGAATTATTAGCAGTGATGCACTGTACTGGTTAGCATTTTGTTTTCACAGCATGCTTACCTGGCTTTTATGGGCAAAGATGTTCTGAAAGATGTCTCTGTGCCCATGGAACATCTTGTCATCATGTGACAGGGGAGTGTGGCTGCCCTCCTGGTTTTACCGGATTGAGCTGTGAACAAAGTAAGATCATACAACTTGCTAAGAGCATTACAGATGCACCTGACCGATTTAAGAGTGAATTTGTGGATTCTGTGACATAAGATTAACAGTTCACTTTAACAGCATTTATTTTGTGGCATAAAAAGGAACCACCAAAACATTTGCTACACAGCCCATACAGTTAAACTGTTTGATATAAGTAACATGATGTGTTCATACAAGAACATACTGTACACATATGAGTGTGTGGTCAGTTTTTATGTGCAAAAGGGTGTGTGGTCAGTTTATATACACTACCGTTCAAAAGTTTGGGGTCACTTGCAAATTTCTTTGTTTTTGTTTAGTGATTTATTTTCTACA
>JAOVVA010000019.1:10733718-10746331 GCA_028565275.1 Leiocassis micropogon
ATCCGAGATCAGGACAAATCCACAACAATCAAATCCAGCTAACTGAGTTAGCGACGTACGAAGAACGGACCCCTGAAGATAACTAGATTTTTGTAGGCTTGTGGTGCACTTTAATCCTACTAAGCATTAACTGAAATGTTAATTATTCCTGATCTATTATGTTACTCATGTACCTAAACTTACCCCAAACACAATAGCAAAATGACACTATATATTCGATTTCCAGTTCAGTAATTTTAATACCATACTATATAAAAATTGTACAGTATATGCCAGCTTGGGGATTCGTATCTTGCCCCGACCTCTTTTTGTGTGCAGGTTAAATGTTCTCCTCATTCTTGGGTTTCCTCAGGGTACTTTGGTTTCCTCATATGGTTCAAAGACATGCGGTGTTGGTTGATTGGTGTTTCTGAGTTGCCCATAGTGTGTGACCAGGTGGATAAGTTGGCACTCCATTCAGGGTGTCCCCTTCCTCGTGACCTTAGTGCAAGGATGATGATCAAGGATCAGGTGTTTCACTCAGGAGGTTCACAAGAATAAATGTAGTAGGCTCCGAGTCACCTTGAGCAGGATCGTCATTCATGGACATACAGTACAGCCTTTTTTTTAAAATGACTGCACCATTCAAATGTTTTACTGCGGCTAAAAGTCTCATTACCGTACTGTGCTTGAAGTCTCCTGTAAATATCAATCGGTATTATGCCTTCATTCATGAGAAATGTCAAACACACCTCATAGTTAAATGAACTTTTGTAGTGATCTCATTCACTTCAAAAAGATCAGGAATAGCTAGAGAAAGGGGGTATATTGCACCTGAAGTGTGACTATTAATATTCAGCAAAGGATTAAAAAAGTGCATACGGAGCACTGAAGAGCTCAGAGTGAACAGATGTAAAGTGAGAATGGCTGCTGACTCAAAGGGACCTCGGATGAAAACTATCAGAGCTCACGTTGCACTATTTTGAGCGTCATATTGAAAATTAGTCAACTTGCACACAAAGGGCTTCTCACCAGTACTGCTTGTACATGCTTGTACTTGTTATTTTTCTGCCTCTAAGCATGTACATGTATAGAAGCAGCAAAATAAATGAAAAAACAGGGATCACAAAGCTGTCTCCGAAGCTGAGCCCATCTCTTATTAATAACATGATCTCAGAAACAGATTTGCACTTTCATTTGGGCTTTACTAACCAAAATTTTGTGATAAAAAGTGATACACGCACAAAGGGGAAGGTTGAATATTTATCAGGAACACAACATTAATTAATACGATGATAATAATAATAATAATAATAATAATATTATGCATAATTAGTCATTTAACTAAAATAAGACCCATGGTGTACTTTTACACTTACCTAATGGAATCAGTATAGATCAGAATCAGCTTGAGGCAGCTTGGTTTTGTCAAGTTTGCTGACTTTTTCCCTTAATAAAGTCTGAACCTCAGTGTATTATGCAAGTCAAATACAAGGAAACAATGTTTATCAATTAACACACACATTTATTTTCATTAATTTGTCTGTTTAATTTTTGCAACAAGCACGCTTAAATCTTTGTCCTTCAGCAAACATCTGTACGAGTAAACTAATTACTTTAAGTGTCTCTTTGAGATGAATTAGTGCTCTTAACTTTAAGTGCAATATCTGTTAATCTCTCAATACTTAAAAAGCTATAGAATATTGACAGTGCATAGACTTTTTTTTCGTAATTTTAAATTAAGATCAAGGTAAGACCTGGCGACTAGATAAACAAAACATGAAATTAGTACAAGAAGAAACGGAAAACAAAGCAGCAATTTTCATATTGCGCAAGACTTCAAATGTGAGTACATGTTTCAAATGTATTATTGCTTTCACTATGGTGAATTATTAAAAGAATTATTGAAAGATTATTTTTAATAGCAGATGAAGATTGTGAAATCAGTAAATGGGCTAATATGAACTGAGTAAGGCAAATGTGTATACAAATGTTGGGCAAAATAACTACATTTTGCAGAATGAAAACTAACATTTAGACACATTAAAGTCTAAAAGTCCTCGCCTTTACAGGAACACTGCAGCGGCTTGGGGCTGGAGCTGATATGGATCTGATGCCCTACATAATAAACTAAAGCCTTCCGTATTTGATATTACAGTTACAAGTTGTATTATTTCTCACAAAGCCCTCTTACACTAAAAGTGCAATATGGCTGTATGGTTGCAAATGTGCGCAAAAAAATATGTTTAGTGCTTCATAGCGCCAGATACTCAGGTTGAAGTCTTTGTAAGCATATAGACTGTGACAGCAACTGTTACAGCGGCGACAGGCATCCACCTGATCCATCGTTCCTGAAACAGCAAAGACACAGATAACACTCTGGTCAGCATTATCTCTTCTGTCAGAGAACATTTATTCACACTGAAGCACACACACACACACACACAAGGATGAGACACTGAGAGCCAAACACAGATTAAATGCAGACTGAAAGCTAGCATGTTAGAAACAATAAGAGGAGCAGCCCACAAGTGAGGACAGAGACTGTTGTTAATATGACAAGGAAAAGACAAACATCTGCTGATATTTACCATAATCATAAAAAACATAAGCATTTTAACATTGAACTGTCAGTGTGTGCTGGACAGAAGGGTTTAGTTTGCACAGGCTAAGCATGGCTGACCCAAAAACGTATAAATAAGCGAGGGGACAGAAGCACTGTGTACCTTTCTACCACAATGGGCCGAAACACCAATACAGCAAAGCCAGGACAAGGCCGATGACTACGGCTAGGATGGGCGGCAATAAAGACAGCTAAAGGAGGCAAGGGATATTACAATAATCAACCTGGGAAGATTGACTGGATTAAACTGAAATCATGTGCTATGGCGTTTTAATGGGGGAGGGGGAGGAGAAGAGAGCTACACTCTTTCAAGTTAGGCAAAATAAACAAAAGACACTTAGAACAATGAAATCTAGTAAAATTGGAATAAAACCTTGTGTTAAAACTACAAAGCTATGCTATAACATCAGTGATTTTAGGGCCGTGGTGGAATATGATTTCCTTGTAAACTGTCCCATGTCTGAACCCCATCCTGAAATACAAGAACATTGTGAAACTTACTTGGTTACTTTTCTCCTGCATAGACTTCAGGCTAGCTTGGCACTGCTGCAGTTCCAGGCAGAGAAACTCCTTCTCATGCTCTACCTGCTCACACCTCTCTTTCAGGCCTGACAGCTCTGCTTGTGTCTCTTCATACTGACAGCACAGAGAATATAAAACAAAGAAATAGAATAAAGTGAGAGAGAATGAGCATTAGAGCAGAGACATAAGCAAAACGAGAGAAAAAAAAGCCACCCATCAATTGTCTATACAGCCTATCCCATTAGGGCCATGGGGGTCCCGGAGCCTAGCCTGGAAACTTGGGGTACAAGGCAGGGTGGCAGCGAAGGCATGTCCCAGAGGCTTTTCCTAAACTGTCTGAAATTGCCCCCATAGTGTGGGGCTGGCGTGAAAAACATTGGTCAGCTAGAGCTCCTAACTTGAAAGGTCAATTTCCCCCAAAAACATGGGACACCTGCTGGAGGTGGAGGAACACGATGCTGAAAGGACAGTGGATCTTGTCTTGCTGTAGCACTTTTATCAACCGACTGCTGGTGAGATGGTGGTGAAGTGGGACCCGTGCCACTGGCCAGTGTTGGCTGCACAGACTATACAGCTGACTGAGGACCATCTGATAGTGTATCCATTTCCCTTCCCCTGGAGTATGGAAACAAGGGGCCTATCCCCCAAAACCAGTTCCATACTTCCATAGTATGTTCACCTTCCCTCCCTATCCCATCTTTGTCTGCCTTGCTTCCCCTCCAAGTAAATCTGGTACCAGGGCTGCAGGGGAAAAAAAGGTCTGTGGGGAACCTGGACACTTCTATAACCAGTGATAGAAGTGGGAGTGTTGGTCAGGATTTTCCTGCAGAGCAATTCCAAGGTTAAACCTTTAAGCACTTGTTTGGCCAAAGGAGTCGATCAAATGCCAGTCAACGCAACCGAATGTACCTTGCAATTATTGAAGATGGATTAAACCAAGTTACACAGGTACTCTCTTCTGGTGGTTGGGACTGAAGACCCAGGCAACTCACCATAACCCAATTGCAGGACACTTAAGGCAAGATACAACACTTAATAGTCTAATGGCTTGCTTCAATAGGCTGGGCATTTGTGGTGTTGTACGCTGGTGGTCTGCAGTGTCCACTTTGAGAATTGCCATGGGCCTCATCAGGCCATTAGATCAGAGTGTAAGGGCAAGCACTATGTGCTTATTTTAGTGGACTGTGTAATGCAGTTCCCAGAAGCAATGGCTTTCTGCAAGAGGCACACACCTGAGTCAAAATTCTGAAAGAGATTCTGACTCATCAAGTCAACACATTCACATCATGCACTGAGCTAGCTGTTGGAGATAAATTGATCTGCAAATGTGTTTACCATCTGCAGATGGATGGCTTGTTCAAACACTTAAAACATGATCTTTAGTTCAGGGTCACGGGACATACACTTCTGGTAAACTGGAAAGCCCAGTAGCTTACACTGAATCTAGGATACCTGTAGGAAACTCACCTAGTATGGGGGGAACTGTAGGGGAGAGTCAACAGTGCTAACCACTAAGACACTGAGCAAGAAATATACATAATATTTATTGGTCTATAGCCTAGTTTATTCTTCGGCACCAATGCATATGCAAACACAAAGCAAACACAAACAAGTGGTCAGATTGAATACACACGGGAGCGAATGAGCCACATTCTCCTTATATCACACGCAACACACTGTTAGGGTTTTGGTGGTGTGCATTCCTGCACATCAGTGCGTTTCCTGCATACCAATAAGCCCCTTTATGCATGACTCTGTGGCAAGACATATATGCAAATATGTTGCACAAAACACCACAATACAAAAATAACATTCTTCAGGAAAATAAAGTGGAGAACATTACAGCTGATCAAGTACAATGTGATACTGAACTAAAATAACTTCATTGATAAATTTGAATCCTAGTCTTAGTGATTCTACTTTTAGGAATGCCCAAGAAATGACAAAACCTGGAAATTTTCATGAAAGAGGCTCTGAACCAAGAATCAGTGCAGGTTTCACCTCTTTCTGCAGTTCTTTGGTTCTGGTTTTGCTCTGCTCCAGCAGGTTGTGAAGCTGGCTGCTGTTTTTCTCGTTCTCCTCCTGTGCAGCACTCAGACTCTTCTCGAGGTCAGACCGTGCCTTCTCCAGAGCCTCTGCTGTGCTACTCAGACCTGCACTCTGCTTCTTACAGCTGCAAAAAGAGCAAAAACCCATAATCCATAATCACATACAGACTTTATGCTCTGAGCTACATTTCTGTAAGACTGTCACAAAGTGTACTTCAGAACTGTTAGGTTTAGCAAAGGATTTTTTTCCTTTTTATGTGATGTGACATGGACCTGTCTAGCTCTTTTTCCAGCTGCTGCAGTTTCCTTAGAATCTGATCGTTCTCAGAGCGCAGGGATGTGCATTCGCTCTGCAGACTGCTCTTCTCCTTCTGCTGCTGTGTAGTCAACTGCTCTCTTTCTGACCGAAGAGAAGCACACTCCCTCTGCAGGCTCTCACAGTCACGCTTCAGCTTCTCCAGCTCACTGGCTGAATCACATGAATCAGCAAACAATTCAGTCAAACGCATAAACAATTACTGGGGGAAACACACTCAAGCAAGAACACACACATACATCATTTCTCTTTATTTCTCTACATAATCCCCCACTACACTAATGCACTTAGTATGCCGGAGCCATGATCAGGCTGCCTGCTTCACGGCTAAAACGCTGGCTTCCAAGGAACTCAATGACCCAAAAATATGGAAATGGCTTGGTGCGAGGTCGGACGGTGGATGTGTTAATAACCATCAGCCTGTAATGTAAAAATGGTGTTCATGAATGATGGCATGTATAGTTCCCACAGACAGATGCAAATTTTCCGCAAGTTATCAAGTTATCAGTTCATTTTCAAGGATCAGGCGGTCCACTCAGAGAATGCTCACAGTAACGACTGTAGTGCGCTCTGAGCCACCTTGGCCAGGATGTCATTTAAATTTTTACAGCAGCTAAGAGTCTCATTACCATACTGTGCTTGAAGTCTTCTGTAAATGTCAATTGGAGTTATGCCTTCATTTACAAGAATTTATCACAAGTCCCGGTTTGACTTGAATCCCCCTTGTGTAACTGGTGCAGTCATAAAGGAGAAAAAAAAATGAATCATCACTCTCATTATTGTTACATAAAAAGAATTATTTTAAGCTCACTAAATTACAAATGTAGGACACACCGGGCTGAAAGCAAAATCCTGCACATGCGTGCACACACACACACTCATTTTTTTTTGTCTGTTTTAAGCCTTCAAAAATGTATATCTCTCATTTCACATATTCTTATTTCATTTGTTATTTAATTTGTGAGTTAGGCCATTTTGTACTGATCCTAGTTAGCTTTTGATAACTAACAATCAGCATCCATGTACTGTATTTTAATCATCTACTTTCCTGATGTTCTACTCAAATGGCTGGAACCTTTGCAGTCACCAGAGAAAAAAGTACTTCAAGTAATCATGAAATTGTAAAGTTTTGGATTTTGCTATATCAATTATTGACTGTTTTTTATTTGCATAACATATTTTAGTGCAATATTCAGTATTTTATTCTTCTATTAGCTCATGATCAGGAGGTTCCAATTTGGTCATTTTCCTCCATATCGTCAGTGAACATTTTCCTGCATCCACAACCCACAATTTCTTGCACATGGACCTCTTGGCTCTTTATCATAAAATTGACACATAAACCGATATGACCAACAATCACTCACAGATTCCCATATGAAAAACAAGCGGTTCTCAACCTTAGTCCTAGAAGAGCATCTCCCTGCACATTTAGTGTTTTCTCAGCTCTTAGAACACCTGATTTAACTAATCAAATAATTAAAAGACTTTTCTTAATTGGAGTGTGTGTGGTAGAGCAGGGAAAACAGTGAAATATGTACAGCAGTGCTCCCTCAGAACTAGGGTTAAGAACCACTGTGTTGAGCAATATGCTTATAGTGAGGTGTAATGGATGTGCAAAACACACATGCACACAAGTTTATGCAAAATCAATGAAACATTTTTTAGGGGCCTCCGAGCGGCGCAGTGGTAAAGTGCTCGTCCTATTATCTGGAGATTGCGAGTTTCATTCCAGGATGATGCTGTAACCTCACGCAGCCGAAGGCCTAGAGAGAGCTGATTGGCCGAGTTCTCTCAGAGGGGAGGGATAAGAGGCACTTAGTGCTCCACATTAATCACGGCTCTACAGCCAATCAAGGGCATCTGCGAGCTCACACAAGCGGAAGGAGCGGATAGCGCTGTCCTCCGAGTGTGTTACGCCGCTCCCAACGGTGCTGTCGGCTGGTGTCACATGGTTCGGAGGAAACACGTGATAGTCTTCGGCCCTCCGGACTGAGTGGTACTAGTAGCCTTAATGTGGGAGCCCCTTAGTGACGGGGAGGAATTGGACACAACTAAATTAGGGAGAAAAATCCGGGAAAATTCCCCCCAAAAAAACAAACATTTTTTAAACCAGAACACTCTTACTGTGTTGCCTGCACAGCCTTCACTCACTTTAGTTACCACTTCATTCTGTATACAGGGTTGCCGGGGGCCTGGAGCCTAGATCGGGTACACCTAATCTGCATGTCTTTGGACTGTGGGAGGAAACCCACTAAGCACGGGGAGAGGATGAAAACTCCATGCACACAGACCCAAGACGGAGGCAAACCAGACCCTGAAGGTTCAAGGTGACCTTGGTCACTGCGCCGCCACTAAAAGCCTTTAAGGATTTTAAAAAAATTATATACCATTTCATGTCAACCTTTTCAAGCACAATAATATGAGTAACTAAACATTTTCTCTGATTTACTGAAGGTTGACAGCATCAGTCCTTTACAATTTACATCATTTTAATAGCTACAATAACCGATGGTAGCTAAATCTATAAGAAGGTTCAACCAAAATTACATGCTTAATGTGAGTGACTGTGGTACCTTGCTGTTTAACAACTTTGTCTCTCTGCTGGCTCTGTTGCTGGTGATTTGCCTGGAGGCTGTCAATCTCACGCTCGTACTTATTTGCAGTCAACTGCCATTTCTCTAACTCAGTAGTTAGTGTTGCCAGGTTTCCCTTTAGAGCGCTGACCTCATGGTCCCGCTCAGCTGCAGCCTTCTCCATGCTTTGGCGCAATACCTTGATTTCCTCTTGAGCTGCGTGTGCATCCTGTCGCATACTTAATACAGTGCTGTCCTTCTGGTCCCTGAGATTATCCATTTCATCTTGCAGCTTCTGAAGCTGAGCTTTAGATACAACAGAAACAGCCACACAAGATACACACACACACAATACCGTACAAAATTTGGTCTACAACAAGTAAACAGAGTCACCACCCTTTACACTTACTCTGAAGAATCTTCATCTGCTTTGCAGACTCCTCTGTCTGATGTTTGCTGGCACGCTTCTCCTCCTCTAGAAGTCCTGTAATGGATTACACACCATTAAGGAAAATGTGGTAACATAAAATACCTTCCTAAAGTCCATTTCAAAAAGTTCAACTCTAATCATTTAAATACTTAATAAAAAATACAAAGTTTAAACATATTGAATTCTTTTTTCACCACACAATTTTTTTTTTTCAAATTGCAGGTTTCCAACTGGCAACAAATATTTTGCAGTGCTCATCTTATTAAAAGATTTGTCTACAGCCAAGCCCACTAGCAAGACAACCAGATTTTGGACTACAATATAGTGAAACTTCATGATGCCATCAATCCTCAGGAAAAATCACTAGCCTATTATCAACATAGTAAATTAATCATGTGGCCCATATTGTAGCAATCATCCTGAAGAGAAACATGACTGTCCTTTACCCTGCAGCTCCACACACTTCTGCTTGCCAGCGTTGGCCTGATCATGGGCCTCCTTCAGTTCCTGATTAAGGTGCTGGATCACCTTCTCTGATTCGCTGGCCTCCATGGAGCTCCGAGTCAGCTCATCTATACAGACATTTATACCAGAACAATGACTTGTAGGGAAGACAATGATCTAAGGTATGGTCATGTTATTATATATATATATATATTTTTTTTTTTTTAAATAAAGGAACCTCATCAAAAAATATTTTCAGTGAACTAGCGAAGGATAAAAAGACAGCATCCTTATCGTACCTTACATTAAATATGGCTATTACATCATTTATTTCTTGATACACTGGCATTTCTGTCCTCTTCCAGAGTTCACCCTTAGACTGGCCACAGGTTAAATTTAGATCACAATGAAATGTAAGATAATTTCCCCTGAGGTGGGTAAATGGGCCTTTTCCATGAATTAATAAGTTAACCCAAAATAGATTTACCCTAAAAAAAAAAAAAAATCTCACATCTAAACTAGGGCCCTTGTCTATATTAAAGGTGGATTGCCTGAATTTTACATGCTGTTGCCGAGATTACATATAGAGAACATATGAACTTTATTCTTCATAAATGACTAAGCACAATCAGCATGTCTTCACTGTTAAATAAAAATACTTACCTTGAGTTTTATAATAATAATAATAATAATAATAATAATAATAATTTCATCTGAAGAAGGAATTCTCCTCAAATTGGGTTGCGCAGATCCAGGCCGTCCCATCGAGTGCTTTAAAAAGACATGACCTCATCTTGCACACTCCACACCGTGCACCATAAATGGTGATTTTAGAGAGATATCAACGCAATTAGTGACAGGAATTCAGAAAAACAAGCCTGCATATACAGTATCCTGTATGAGTCAGCTATAATAGCTCTCCGCAAACACGGCCGCCACACATTGCAGAGAGTGTGATTGAGCAAGGGCATTAAGGATTCATGAATTCCTGGGTCCTAGGACTTTCGGTCCCTGCTCATCGGTGCCACTCTGGATCAGGCACACAAGCTCTCTGCAGCATGAGGACACAGAGGAACACTCTGGCCCATATTAGCTTTGAAACTGAAAATATTCTCGCTCAAGCTGATCCTCAACATCCGTGCAGAAGGAACGCACAGTTCAGGGCACTTAATGTGATCTAAATCTCTTAGATCTTGTCTTGCATAAACAACAATAGCTACTTAAAATGCTTTCGAAACAGGCAAACATGAACACACTCCAGTGTATTTACTAAGTAGGTTTAAGGTTTTTTTTCTTTTTTGGTGTGTTTGTGTGTGTGTGTGTGTGTGTGTGTGTGTGTAAAGGAGTTGTAACTGCTTGAGGTACCTTTGATTATTGAAACTTTATTCAGTGGATCCTTCAACTGCTGACTCTCCATTTATTCCTCCCTATCACAGGACTACGAAGAGACACAACACTGGTGTTAAGCAAAAAATAAATATTTGATCATTTTCACTAAACTGTTCCCCCATCCAAACAAAACCAATTAACCAGTTAGACTCATCGTTTAACAACACTGACAACATTTTGCGTAGCATCAATTATAAACTACGACATTTTATGCGTTTGATTAAAGCAGCATAACTCTCACAGATAATAAAAGAGAGTAAATGATACCTGATGACACTGCTGCTGTTCGGCGTCGATGAAAGTGAAGCTGAATCTGAGGCACTGCTGAGGCATTCCAATATTCCACACATTTACTTTTCTGATAGAGACCTCAGACGATTCCATTTCTGAAGAGAGGGGGGGGGGGTGCGGCAAACAATATATTTAGATTTTTAAAACAAATCGTCTGTGCAGAGACAGCGACAAAACTTTCATTGAGAACAAGCAAAAAAAATAAAAGGAATAAACACTATACGGATTATTCTCATTCGCGAAATGTGACGGTTTGGGTTTTGGCAATCACTCAAGTTCTACCCTGGTTCCGCGTATTAGGATGTTCCGCGTGACCCACATGGTCACATACATCCGACCCGAGGCATCCGATGCAGGCTGCAGCTGCACTCCGCCACACTCAGCCTCTTTGTTTCGCCACGGTTGACCGATGCACTCGAGTGGGCCACATCATACAAGGGGGTCACTTGTGTATGTGCTCGTGTCCTTTGACCCGCTGACATCATAGCAGTCATCCCCATCACATATTAACTTTAGCCTCGTGATTTGTTCTGAAACATGCATCTAAGCCATAGGTTGTCTTGATATTGTATGGACATTTTAAATAAATGATGCAAGTGGTCCTAGGAAAAGAAAATGCATGAAAAGATGTTAACCAGTCAAAAGTTTGGACACGCCTTTTAATTCCTTTATCTCTCCCTGATTTATGTTTCTTTCTACATTGTTAAACAATGCTGAAGGCATCCAAAAAATGCAATTGTCTCCTTTGGACATTTGATGATGAGATGTCTGCTTTTTATGCTCTGTAAAGGCTCTAATCTGAGCTGATGTTAACTGGTGATTTTGAGGCTGGTAATTCTAAATAAACTTTTCCTCTGTAGCAGAGGTAGGTTTTGCTTTTGCTTTTCTGGGATGGTCTTCGTGAGAGCCAGTTTCATCATGGTGCTTGGTGGGTTTTGCTAATGTACTTGACAAGAACTATTTTAGAACAGCTGATGTTCGTGTCTTTAAATAACAAATGATTGTTGTTGTTACTTAATTACCTAATGCCATATGTGTTATTTCATAGTTTTGAACTTGTATTTAAACTTTTGAATGGTGCGTCCAGATTTTTGACTGGTATTGTAAGTAAAATGACATAAGTAAAAATTTATTACATTTTCTTTGCTCAATGTTATATTGGGCAAAACTAATTTCATGCTTGAACTGTGCTGTTAAATTACGGTATGGATTTTGCAATTAACCAAGAATACAGCTTATTTTACATACAGATACAGATTTTTTTAAATACACATACTTACATTGATTGAAGTAGGCTCAAATCTGAAAGGCCTACAATCTCATCATCAGTAAAAGCATCCAGTGGGACTATTGGAGTGGCTACAACAGGAAACTTCTCAAACCAAAGGCGCAGTGTTTAAATATATAATGTAATCTTGCACAGGTTACACTGCATTAACAAAAAGTTACCTGTCTATCCTTCCAGACATCAGCATGTAACAGACTTTTTACATTCGTATATGAATTTAATTTCGATTACATAAGAATCCGAAATGCATTGGACAGTGGATATCATAAAACTGTTATATGTGATTATATGGAAAATGTAGCCTACATCATAAATTAATCATTTTAGGAATGTGGTAAGGCTATTAATATGAGAAAGCTACTGTAGACACAAGGTCACTTATTATGCACATGCATTCACTGTATCGACCTAGCATCACAGTTAAAATCATCTATTCAAGGCCTCTTTTTGGGAAATATTGATCAGCAGCATTAACTGTGAAGGTGTCTGAAAAAGAAAGAGACACTGATAGACAGATTAACAGGCATGTATGCGCACAGGTAGGTTGAAAAACAGTGAGACATTACCGTACCAAAGGAAATGTTGTATAGGCAAAAACTCAACTGACAAAAATGTTAACAGGCTGCATATAATGAAATGATTTGTCCATATTTCCAATATAGCAGGCTCATTGCATGGGATCAATATGAAGCAGGAACACACACCAG
>JAOVVA010000019.1:10748047-10758561 GCA_028565275.1 Leiocassis micropogon
AAAATGTATATAAGAGGGAAAATCTTTCTTGTATAAAAAAAATAAATAATAGCACACATATATTAGCTTAAAAACACATGCCAAAATGACTGACACCCAAATGATGCATGACTATTTTCATGTTACCTATTAACATGTGATATTTAACAGTATATTTATGAGGATGCTAAATGACATTAAAGGAAAAACTTGGATAATTAGCACACAATCAAGGCTGTACTATAAAAAAAAACTCATAACATGTCCACAAAGTGAGAAATACAGTGAATTGCACAATTTAGTTGATTTCTGGGATTGTAAAATTGCAAAACCATCTTTTAGACATCACATTCATAGGTAAGTGTTTGGAAAGGTAGCCCAAAGAACTACAGTACCATCTTAAACAACCCATAAATGCAGTGGAATTTTATCTCTCTACCTTTTTGTCTACCTACAGTACGTTGTCTACCTACAGTACTCTGTTAATGTGTCATACTTTATTTTCTATTTTTCTTTTTAAGATGGTCATCATTTAATCTTTAACTGAAATCTGATTGATTTAATGTTTCTGTTTGCCTAAACTGTGTCTGAACTGTCAGGAGGTATACACATAATAGGAGAATAAAGGATGACATACCTTAATATTTTCATTTATTTATTAATTCAAGGCAGAAATACACACTGAATGGGATGCACAGGGCACACTGCCTACACATACTGAATTCACATCTAAGGAGCAATATATAGATATCAGTTCACCTGCTGGCTTGTTTTTGGGAGAAAACTGGTGGTTCTGGAGAAACCTCCCAACACCTTAGATTTTGAATAATGATGAAGACTGGATAAATAATAATAATAATAATAATAATAATAATAATAATAATAATGAAAAGGGCTTGGAAGCAGTGCAGTTCATCTCTGGTCAGTAAATTTATAAATGAGGATGGCCACATGTGTACCAAACAGGCAAAGGCAAATTAACAGTAGCAGTGAGTCTCCATGTTTTGGCGGCAGACTGGCATGTTTCTGGTTCAGAGGCGATAGGTAAACTGTCCCAGTGAGGGGTTTGCCATTCTCCTGGTGTGAGGTGAGAGGGGAGAACAGATGGCAGAAAGGACAGAGAGGAAAAACATAGGCAGCAGGATGAGGTTGCCTTTACCCGATGAAAACATCAGGAACTCTGAACCAAATGAGTGCAGCCTGTGACCTGGTGTGATCTCCACAATTAACCACTTAGTTTTCCATTGCTGTCTCACATTTAAACATTTCTCACATGTTTAGAATGATTGCAGTATCCAACAAACCCCACATATGGAAATTCTAAAGACTGTAAATTGATGCACACACCTTTTTTAGCTGATCATTGTTTATTTTTCAAACTACATTGACTGGAACCCTTAATGTGTATGTAAGCTTCCATTTGGACAAACAGAACAAATTGTACATGTGTGTCAGAGCCGCCCTGAATATTTTTAAAGCATTAGCTGTTTACATGCTGTGGGTTATTGCAGTGAGTTACCGATGTTACTTGTAGATATATAAAGGCTTACTGGATATGTTACTTAGGGTACACACCTAAATGAGTTATCATACAGCATTCTTTCATTCTTTTATCAGGATGTCCCTATAGTTACACAGCATTTGCTGTAAATTATTTTACATATATTAGACCTAATACATTCCACCTAGTAACCAGGAAAAAGTTTAAATAGGCCTAAAACATATGTTCATATTAAAAGAAATGTTGCACTGAAATTATTACATCTTTATGTGTTAGAAAAAAAAAACATGTTCTTGAAGCATGTTTTATATAGGTTTTGTACTTGTAGGCTGTTAAATTCTAAAACCAGTAGCCATGAGCTATTCAACTACATCATTAACTGCATATTTTGAGATTGAAGACAGAACTGAATCTATTGTACATGTGGTGCTTGTATTACTTAAAAAACTACAGTAGAGTGTGTAAGCGCTGCGTATTTACAGTTTGTTTTCTACTTTTTTTATACATGTTTCATATTCACATTTTTTTACTGTCAGTGATTTGTCAAGGCTGAAAAAATTGCCAAACTTTGGCAATCACAAAATGTTTTTCTTTGTTATTCCCATCAGTAACCTCCATTGTATTGTGACAACTGGGCCACAGGCACACTTTTTCATTTCTTTGTTCATTTTCCTTTGTTTGTTCATTCACTTTTCTTTATTCCTACAGTATATTTTGCCAGTACTTGTTCAGTTTGCACTAAGTATACCCAAAGTCTATTTTTGGTCCAGCACAAGTCCATGTCCATCTTTATAGGTTTCCCAGTCCTAGTCCTGAGGAATCATGTCCTGAAGAAACACAAGTCTCAACCAACAGCCAAGTAAGTTTATTTGCAGGCAGGACTAAGACTGAGAGCAGTGCATCAATTCAGAATCAGTAGTGGCAAGATTAAGAAGAGTTCCTGTCTGGTCCTTTGCAGAGCTGCTCTTGGTCCATAGGTGGTGCCATTGTAGCAACCCTGCCCCTAAACACTGTTCTTGTCAGGTAGTTCAGCTTCTGGCATACGTGGGAAGTAGACAGTGGTCTTGTGCTCTTCATATCGGTCAATGTGCTTCAGGTGGACTACCATGTGAAGGGCATAGGCCAACACCAATAGTAGAATCAAAGATGTGATGAGTCCCATCAGGATGGCTGGCGTAAAGAAGGTTGCGCAATCACTGGCTGAGGCAAATTTGTTGGATTGCACATTAAAGGCTTGGATCTGGGGATATGACATGGAGAACCATATCAATAGTTGCGTATGCCAAAAGAATAGAAACATGTAAATAATGCTCTTGCTATCTATAAAGTAACATTCTGTTTGTATGTGTGTGTGTTTTTTTTTTTTAAGATTAATTTCAGTTATTCAGATTAATTAGCATCATCACCTCACTTAATAAGAAATGTTCAAATTAACTTTTAGTTAGAATTAACTTTCAGTTCAGCTTTTTGAACACTTGGATCTTGTAAAGCAAAATATCTTCACTTTTAGAAATTAATACATTAAAGCTTAGATTTTTTTTAGCTGAAAAAAAAAATTAGTAAGCAACTTTTGCACCTACTTGGAAGTCTGTAAAAGTGATGTGCCAGTTTGCAGAGCTATCTGTGTGGGAACTGGGTACCAGTAAGGTGTCATATTTCTGTAGGCTGCTGACATGCTGGCAGTGGTATGAGTAGGTAGCGGGAGCGTAGACTTCAGTGGCATTAAAAGTAGCCTCATGGGTCCAGTTGTAGTGGATATGAACACTGTCCAAAGTGAACCAGTTCTGGCCTACTGACTCATAAAATGTGTTGGACATTTGGAGCCTGAAGTAAAGGCAGAAGATCATAAATGGTCAATCTGTGAGATTCTATGTTTAGGTTTATCAGGTGGGATGGGAAGATGGGAAGAAGAAAAGGACACTCACCTAATGACAAGTCCCTTAATGTCCTCCACATCTCCCAAGCGAAGAGAAAGGCTGTTGACAAAGAACACATACACATACTGCTACCACCAGCTAAATCTTTAAAATCAATCAGTATATCTTGTAAATGTGACATTTGAAAATGTAAATGCTACTTTTTGATGAATGTGACAATCTATGCAAACATTGATTGGACAACAATAAAAAATTGAACAACATTAAACCAAGCTGAAAAATGAGCTTTTTCTGATGACGTACGTAGCTTTTTCTTTGGCGCATACTGAGCCTTTGGTGTCTACAGAGGCATTGGGTCCAAAAACCCTTTCTGTTAAGTCCAGAAAAGTGTTGTTCCTGTAGCGAATAGCCAGCCTCTTGGCCTTGAACAGGATGCATATCTTGCCATTATAGGCTACACTCAGAGGAGAGTATGGCCCCGAGCTAGTAGACTGAAGTAACTTCCTTTTAGTTCTGGGCTGAGTGTGCAAATGCCATCCATAGGGCTGTTGGCAGAAAAGAACAGTGTGCTAATGGTATTAAAGCATTAAACACAGCTGGCAAAACAGAACATTTCAACACACTTCCTTTTCATTTTTAAAACATGTTTCTGTTTTACATGAGTGTCATGCAGGATGTTTTAAATGGACTTAGGTAGTGATAATATTCTTGTTGCCCAAGGTCACATTGGCAGCGTAAAAATGCAATACCTGCAACATTTTTCGGAGTGGGTTTTCAGCTGCAGGCGAAAAACTCTCCTCATGTGAGGCACTTGAACTTTCAATGTCTACTCCATCTGCATCATAAATTCAGGACACAGGACAAGAGGGACAAGATGACAGTGAAGTCATACAGTGTGAATCAATGCTACATTTAAGATCAGGTACTCTATGGTTTTTCATATTTATCATAAGAACGAAACTGTTATATATACTGTACATTTATATATTGCGCAAAAACACTAACAGAAGAAAACTGCAGAGCTGAAGACTGGACAGATGTCATCTGATATTTTTCTAGTTTTTTTAACTTCATAAAAATTTGATCCTTAAATTTCCTTTATGCATTTCAGTTGTAATTATACAGCACTAAACGTAAATTGTATATACTAAATAGTACATACAATTTTAAAAAAATATGATTATTATTACTATTGAAATTAAAGTATTGATGTTCTTTTAATAAGATGCTCAATTATTATAAATATTCTATTCATATTATTAACATTACAAAAAATATTAACGTTAATGTTATTAGTGTGATATCAAAAATATGCGTATTAAAATATATTTAAATATGACTGATGAGTCAATATCATGTCAAGAGCTTGTATATTTGTCACTGACCTGGTCTGATTCTGATACTTTGAAATGATGGGACCTCCATGCTTAGAAAAAAAGAAAGAGAAAGAAAATAATAATAAAATAAGCTTTTCATTTGACTTAGGAAAGAGAACTTTATAAACTTAAGAAGTGACGTCAATCTTTATTGCAAGTTCAGTGACAGAAATCCATTTGATCCACTGACACAGATCCAACCATTTCACTAACAAGCCAGATGAGTAGATTATAAGTAGTTCTAACAGTAAAGCTTTAAATACAGTAAATCATGACATTCTTTACCTCCAAAATGTATTTATTGGCAATTCTGACTGGTATAATCATATTTATCTGATGGACATGACTTTATAATCAATCATCAATAAATGTCCATGGTGTTTCCCCAACCAGTCTTTGGTTTCCTCCTTAATCACCTTTGTTTTTGCTTCGGCCACATCATTTGGTCTTGGTTGCTCAGCATGGTCTTAGCGTCTTATTAGTACTGAATGTAACACTACAAATATTTTCTAAACTACCTGATTTGTCATTGAAGTAGATGCCATTCCAGTCTACAGATGTACAAATTTTGGATTCAGCATGTTTTTAACTCATACCATGTCTTGTAGAAGATGTGTTTCTTATTAGTTCTGTCCAACTTTAAGCCTTATGTAGTTTGAAGGATAATGAAACTCTGATACTTCCTGATACTATAGGACTGCAACAGGATTATCCTAAGATGCGCAACATACACTTCCAATCATGATAATGAGCTTGGCAAAGGATCCTAAACCTTATTAGGAGTCTTCTGTATTTGCTCTTCTCCACATAGGTCAGACGAGGATTTAGGCAGGTACTTGGTGACCTAAGGTTGGAATTGCGGAATTCATATGCAGTCAGACACAGCACTCTGAAGACAATTAACGATTTATAGCAAAAGATATAACTGTACAACACACATCTCTTAAGAGTAAGTTAAATGTTGCATGTCCACTTGTTTTTAATTCGTGCTTTAAAGGTTCTATAATGTTAAACTTTAACAACACTGAATCTGCCTATTTAGCTCTGGTTGTTTTTGTGTTAGAGGTTGTGTGAATAAGGAGGCGCTTGCCTTTGTTCTAATACCAATTTACTGAGGTCAGCAACTGAGCCTCTGCTGCTATCATTGGTTATGGCTAGACACAGAGGACTATGTGCTGAACCAGACATTTGTGTAATGAAAAACAGTTTTCCCACCACATCTCCACCTTCATGTTCTCAAGCGTGTCAACCCGCTCTCTCTCTCTCTCTAACCAGCCATGAAATCTAATAATAGATTTGATTTTCATTAGATCAGATTAAAGATTAAAAGTTTTAGTGTAGCGGCGGCACGGTGGTGTAGTGGTTAGCACTGTTGCCTTGCACCTCCAGGGTCCGCGTTCGATTTCTGGGCCAGGCTTGATTTCCGTCTCTGTGTGTATGGAGTTTGCATGTTCTCGCTGTGCTTGGTGGGTTTCCTCTGGGTACTTCGGTTTCCTCCAAAGATATGCAGGTTTGGCTAATTGGCGTTCCGAAATTGCCCATAGTGTGTGAATGAGTATGTGACCCTGAATACAGGATAAAGCAATATAGAAGGTTGAGTGAGTGAGTTTCAGTGTAGTTCAATTTGCTGACATTTCTGTTCCATCTGTGTTGGTTTTGTTACCACAGTGTAACCCAAGGATAGCCAAAAGCCACTGAACCAGTTGCAGTCCAATACAAATTGATGGCCAAATAAATCACGGATGTGTCACTTACAGGGCCACGTGGCAATGTACAGTACTGACACACTGAGCAGGACTGTATGGTGTTGACAGACAAGATAGAAGACATTGAAAGAACGACATTGTGTTTTATGCTCTTTTGCGATTATACATTTCAATGTGAAAATCTTAGTGAGACAATACAATTTAAAGATGCTGGTAAAAGTAATAAGTTTGGAGTTATAAATTTCATATACAGTGATAAATTGTCTTTGTTCTGTCCATCTGGGGAGCCTTAAAGATTCTATGTAAAGCCTTAATGTCCCAAAGAAGACCTGAGGAACCTTTTTTTTGTTCAAGAGTTTTGCATGTTCATCGAAGTTAAACCTGGTCTGTAGATTTCATGCCAGGCTATATTTCTTTGGAAATTAGATGGTAATTCTTTTAGTCACATCACTAAGAGCCTTAAGGCAGGAGCTCAGTCGCATCAAAACACCTCTATCCTTATCCCCCAAGGCCATATGCTCTCTCAAAAATAACATCAACTGTCATGCAATGCGTAGCAACAGAAATAGATTCGAAAGCTGCATGAGTTTGCTAATATTTACCTACAATTATAGTCATATATATATATATATATATATATATATATATAAAAATAACAATATAATAAACAACACTGCAGTAACACTGGGGAGTGTTTACAGCTTTCAGAGCTGGTTCACTCTCAGCTTCTTCTTTTCAGCACACAACAGAGTAGCATCTGTAAACTGATTCCTTGAGACAAAACACTAGGTCTAAAGGGTCCGCCTCATGTCCCATTGCCATAGCCATAGCTATGTTTGACCATTTTGCAATTATAGACTGCAGCACTACAAGCAGATTTTGTATGTAGCGTGTTTTTGTTGTTACGCCAATATCATGCACGAGTTACTTAATGTAGGAGTGCTGCTTCAACAATTTTTACCTATTATATGACTGCTCCCCGGTGTGCACTGGCCACAGTGGAGGACTACACAGCATCACTCCCTCTCCCTCTCCACCCTCCTCCTCATGCTGTAGTTAAAAGAACTCCCCTTACCTCCTGTCCAGGATTGCAGGCACTTGATCAAAGAGCCATGAAGGCTGGATGCACACAAAGAGCCACAGAAAAAGAAGCATGGAGAGTCTGTGTTCAGCCATTTAGACAAGTGAAGGAGAACACCAGAGACAAGATCTGCTTCATAATCTGCCCTGATGGCATAGCCTTAAACCTGAGCTCACTGACGGGCGGACTCAGCAGCCAATGAGTCGGCAGAGAGAAGATAATCGTGCGTCACAGCCTTCATTCTTCCAGCCTTGCTCCCTGTCTCTCTTGCTTGCGCATGCCTGTGTGCTCCCTGCACCCCTCCCCTTTCTTCTCCCTCCTTCTGTCTCTCTCTCGTTCTGTCATACAAACAAAGCTGCTGCCAAATCTGAAGTACATGTGCCCACTGATTTAAACTATCCTCTATAAGAATATAGTTTCAGCCCATAAGTGCATTTTATATATGTAGTGTTATATTATGTATATATACAAAATGCAAGGCATTTAAAAAAAAAATACAGTGTAGAAGCTAAGAACCTGACCTAGATTTGCATTAACTAGCTTTCTTGTGTTATTCTCTGTAATGTATAGATAGAGTAAGATATGGAATATATGTCCATGAAGGTCCATGGCAACAGAATGACTAACAAATTTACTGTAAAACAGTGTGAATAAGGTTAGAAAAATGGATTTGATTCTTTTCTACAGAGTATCCCACTAAATTTCCAACAACTGTTATCAGCTAGTATACCCATGATGTGCAGTCAACCACTTACTCTCACTTTTTAAAATTTTGTTATGTTTCAGTCTGATAATACAGTTATTTTTTTTTTTTTAATTAATATACACTCAGTACCCTGTAAGGATAAAGTGAAAGCATTTTGTAAATTTATTAAAAAGGAAAAAAACTGAAATATCACATGTACTTAAGTACTCAAACCCTTTACGCAGTACTTTTTTAAAACACCTTCGCTGAAAAACAACCCCACAGCATGATGCTCCCACCACCGTGCTTCACTCTTGGGATGGTATTGGGCAGGTGATGACCGGTGATTGGCTTCCTCCAGACATAACATATAGAATTAAGGCCAAACAGTTCAATCTTGGTTTCATCTGTCCAGAGAATCTTGTTCCTCACAGTCTGAGAGTCCTTCAAGTGATTTTTGCAAACTCTAAACCCTCATGTGTTTTGCATGAAGGAGAGGCTTCCATAAAGCCCTGATCGGTGAAGGGCTGCAGTGGTGGTTGTCCTTCTAAAACCTTGTTCCATCTCTACACAAGATCTCTGGAGCTCAGTCAGAGGGACCATCGAATTCTTGGTCACCTCTCTTACTAAGGCCCTTCTCTCCCTGATTGGTCAGTTTGGCTGGGTGACCAGCTCTTGGAAGATTCCTTGTTGTGCCAAACTTCTTCCATTTGAGAATTATGGAGGCCACTGTTCTCTTGGCAACCTTCAGTGCAGCAGATTTTTTTGTAGCCTTCCACAGATTTATGCCTTGCAATAATCCTGGCTATGAGCTCTGCATTCAGTTTCTTTGACCTCATGGTTTTTGCTCTGACATAGTATGCACTGTCAGCAGTGAGGCCTTTTATAGAAAGGTGTGTGCCTTTCCAAATCATGTCCAATCAATCTAATTTGCCCAAGGTGGACTCCAATCAAGTTTTAGAAACATCTCAACAACTTTCAAAAGAAATGGATGTCACCTAAGCTAAATTTCAAATGTTGTTGCGAAGGATCTGAATACTTAAGTACACATAATATTTCATTTTTTTCTTTTAAATAAATTTAAATTCATTTCTAGGCGGCACATGGTGGCGAAGTAGTTGTCACTGTCGCCTTCCACCTTCAGGGTCCAGGTTCATTTCCCGCCTCTGGTCTGTGTGTGTGTGGAACATGCATGTTCTCCCCATGCTTGGTGAGTTTCTGCTGCAGTTTTCACTCACAGTCCAAAAACAAGCATATTAAACCTATTCATGTTCCTAAAATTGCTCATAGTGTGTGACTGACGGTCCTATCATGGTAGTAAAATGGTAATAAATACAATGGTCACCTCCACTATCCCTATTTGGATTACTGAGGGACCCGGATAGATGAATGGATAGGCAATCATTCGTGAATAGAAAGAAAGATTTTTACAGTGTCAAAAGTCATTTTATTGTTTAACGGACGATTGGATACAGGTCCCCTGAGCAGGATAAGAGGTATAGAGAATGAGAGAGTGTATTGTTAAACGCCATTTTCTTCATGAAGAAATCTCCCCCCCTTGTGGCCAATCTGAAATATTGCTCAAAGTCTGATAGGAATACAACATTTAAATACGAGTGAAATATAGATAATAGGGTCGTGTCTAAATGTTATACAGATAGAATGTTTAGGCAATAAGTCTAGCGATTTTATTTTGTTATTTTAAAACTCCGAATGTCATTCACGTACATTACGAAGGGAGGATTTGCATTAATTCTACATCCAGTCACCGGATGAATTAATTAATTACTTTCGCAGACAAAGAACATACATCAACCGCTTACCGCTGCAGTAACTTCAGGCTGAACCTGAACCAGTAACATGTAGTGAACTACATGCAATGTGTAAAAGTGACACGCCTCATGCAGTGCACACATTAGGCAGGCCACAGCCAGTCACGTGCAAATAATGCTTCCGCTTGGTTCCCATGACAACATTAGGCTCAGGCACCAAACTTTAGCTCGTGTAAGGGTGAAACTAAAACACTGACTTTCAACAGGTAATAAAAACCCCTTTTTAATACTTACTTGCGAAAACAAATATGATGTAAAATAATAAAATTAGTCTTTTAATTAAATTATCGCTCCGCAGGCTGGAAACGCGAAATATTTACTTAGTCGGGTAAGCTAACTGCATTTACCCTTCACACATTAGATTTCTATATGCGTTTGTAAATACCAAGCCAACAGTTAATTACCTACAGTAGCTAGCTGCATTACTACAAGGAAACCTTGTGCATAACTGTCAACTAACCTTATCTATCTATCTAT
>JAOVVA010000019.1:10762403-10779399 GCA_028565275.1 Leiocassis micropogon
TGCTATCTTTAATAACCGATGGGTGTTTTGAGCTGTACACACACGCATTCTTGCCTAAACAACTCTTATTATTATTATTTTTTAAATATATATCTTAATAAATGTATTATGTGTTCCCTTGTGTTTCTTATCACAAATCTGATTCCATACTCGACTAGCCAAATGTAATGAAGGTTTTTCTCTTCATCAATGAAAAAATTCTTTAAACTTTAGTTGTCTTCTGAGCTTACCCTTGGACAGCACTCCTTTGCGTTAATCCAAAGTGTAGGCTTCAGCTCTTTAATAAGCATCTAACTTTAAAAAGCACTGTCGAATGTGGAACGTTTTGCCTGATAATGTTCCAATACTTGCCCTTGAGAATCCCAGAAAACTGGAAACATAATTTTTTCACTTTTTGTATTTAATCACTTTTAAACTTTTTCTTGGTGGGTGATTGATTATATTTCCATTCCGTTTCCACTCTGCCATTTCCACTCAGGTTGGTAGTGATGAATCCATGTCTCGTCACCAGTAATGATTCTCTTTAAGAAACTTTTACCTCCTTTAAAGTATTTAAGAATAAGGTTAATTTTGTTTGCAAATATCCAACGCTTCTATTAATGCTCATTAATGCTCGTGAGTTGTTTCCGCACCAGGTATACCTTAAGATGACTAAAAAAATAATCACTGCACGCTGTTCTTCTTTCATGCAAATCACAAATGGGGCATCCATTTCTGCTCGCATTGCAGTTACAAATGAATGTAATGTAACACGTTCACTCCTGCACAGCAGTAACTGGGGAGACAGTAACTGTGAATGAAAAGCACTATTAGACAGTGGGACTAACAGAGGTTTTAATATAACTGAAGTGTGAATAATTTTTGACTCACCTTTTTACATTTAAAATTGTTTTTCACAATTCCTTACATTTAATCAAAGTAAACATTCCCTGTTTTAGGTCAGTTAGGATGACTACTTTATTTTAAGAAGGTGAAGTTTCAGAATAATATTAGAGTAAGATTAAGATTAAGTACTTATTTCAGGTTTTATTTCTTTTATCACATTCCCAATTAGTCAGAAGTTTGCATACACTTAGTTTTTCGTAGTATTGCATTGAAATTGTTGAACTTGGATCAAACTTTTCGGGTAGACCTTCACAATCTTCTTACAATAGGTTGCTGGAATCCTAGCCCATTCCTCGTGAACTGGTGTAACTGTGTCAGATTTTAGGCCTCCTTGCTCACGTGCTCACCAGTTCTGATCATAAATTTTCAATTGGATCGAGGTTAAGGCCACACCAATACCTCAACTTTATTGTTCTTAAACCATTTTGCCACTACTTATTGGAAGTATGCTTGGCGTCATTTTCGATTTGGAAAACCCATTTGTAACCAAGCTATAACTTTCTGGCTAATGTCTTGCTTCAATATATCCACATATCCACATTTCTTACTCAAGACCATAAAGATTCCACATCATGATGCTGCCACCCCATATTTCATTGGTGGGATGGTGTTCTTCAACTTGCAAGCCTTCCACCTCTACCTTTGTACCTGTTTCCTCCAGTGTCTTCAAAAATCCTTTGCTGTTGTTCTGAGATTATTTTGTATTACTTGTACCAAAGTATGTTCATCTCTGGGAGACAGAATGTGTGTGTCTTTATGAATGCAACCCATGTTGTGTATAACTACATAGTACTGTTTGTGCAGATGATTGTGGTATCTTTAAACATTTGGAAATTGCTTCCAAGGATGAAACAGACTTGGTTCTATAAACAACTGTTGGAATAATTATTTTTGTCATATAGAATTCCCCAGCTTGACAAAAGAGTGGTATTACCTATTAAAGACGTACAGCCATTGTCTTGAAGAAATGAGTGACAAGCAGTTGCCTGTTACCTTATTGCTCCATGACTAATCAAGCAGATAAAAAGCCTGGAGGTGGTTCTGAGTGTTCTGCATTGGGTACCTGTTCACTTGAACTCTTTACATGGGGTCAAGGTGTCCATGCAAGTGAAGGTGGCCCTTATTAGCCTGAAACTAACTAAATAAATAAATGAATAGACCCATCAGAGAGATGGCAAAAACATTGGCAGTGGGCAAGACAAAAGAAGAAACCAACTGGCAAGCTTAGGAACAGCGCAAGGCCTGGAAGATAACTAAAGACAACTAAAGTGGATGAACGCAGAATTCTGTCTATGGTGGAGGCAATGTTATGGGATAAGCGTGTATGGCTTTAAATTGAACTGGGTCACTTGTGTTGATTGATGACTTGACTGCTGATAAAAATAGCTAGATAATTTCTAAAATGTAGATTGTTATAATCGCTGCTCAGATTCCGCCAAATACTGCAAAACTGTTAGGACACCGCGTCATATTGCAGATGGATAATGACCCAAAACATACAGTAAAAACTACCAAAGAGTTTCTCAAGGCAAAGAAATGGGATATTTGTCACTGGCTAAGTCAGTCACCTAATCTCAACCCAATAGAGCATGCTTTTCATTGCTAAATATTGAGGGAAGAAACACACCCACACAAGCAGCAGCTGAAGACAGCTGCAGTAAAGGCCTGGTCGTGTATAGAGTATATATGTATATACTGTACTATATACACTGTATATACTGTATATGTGTCTATAGTGTTCTTTCTAATTAAGGTGGGACACTATTTTCTTTTATTTCTACACTTTAGTAGAGCTTTGAAATGCCTACCTCATCGACAGCCTTTAAGGCATCTTCAGAGGAGGGGTTGAAGAAGTATTCTGTCCTTCCGCCCATCCCAAGTCCTCCAGACTGGGAAAACTCCAGCCTTCCTGAGCATAGAGTGACAGTGCGGAGAAAACTTCTTAGCTACAGCAGGAGTAAACAAGAGCAATATGACCTGCATAAAATTATGTGAGTATGCTTTTGAAGGAATAGATTGTGAGTTTTTTAATTCCCTCTGCTGTGTGCAAGGCAAACTGTAATGAAACCAATATCAAGACTTCCCCTTAACCTCAACTGATTAATTCTGTAAGAACTGCATATGCATTTTTTTGTTGCCTTTTTAAAACTGATGGCAGAGATCAATACCAATCTAATGAAAGCTACATAGAAGCCTGAAATAGATTTAACAGCCAGTAGCCACATCTAATGTATACTAATATTGTGAATAAATGTTTTGTGAAGGTATACTGTATTTAAAATTATAGCATAATTTTAGGTCCGGAATCATTAAACCCTGTACCTTTAAACTTATACTGAGAATGAGCTAAATTATTTTGGTGAATGTGATTTGTATTTGCTAGAACAGTATTTTAAACTCGACTAATAACAGATTGTGCAGCCCTAGCTATTCTAATTCTCTGAGTTTTTTTCAGGGTTGCGAGTGCAGCCAAAGCATATAAAAAGGCCGAGGATACAACTCCAGTTGATTCTCCAGAGTGTGAACCCGAGTTTCCTTCAACAGTATGAAAATTTACTTTAAATGCTTTCACATTGTATACTATTGTACTGTCTTGATTTTTATAGTTCTCTAACAAAACCCATTGTTAACAGATGATGAGTGAAACAAGAAAACAACGTGTAAGTACCTTTTATACCTGTTTAATACAGTATAAGTTAGATGTCATCTACATGTTTCTCAATTTTTCTCTCACCCTGGCAACATCTGTCTCTGCTATATGACTGTAGATGAACTACATGTTCCTAAAGCAGTGTGTGGAAAGTAGACCCATTGTACCCATTCAGCAGCAGTGGCTGGACAACATGTTGAGCCTTATACGGCCTCAACTCCGGCTGGGACCTCGCAGTACAGAGCTGCAAGAAGAACTGTGCAAGGAGGTCAGCGAGAACTTTGTTAGCGTAATAGTAAAGTTCACAGGTGAGTTAAAAAAACATTTTGTTCCTGGAAGTCACAATCAATCATTAATAAAGTTACATTTATTTAGTCCGAACATATGAAATTACAAAGCAAATAGCCCTACAAATAAAGTGTTCTGTTGGTCAAACCATCTAAGACTTTAATGAGTAGCCAGACTCTTAGTGAACACATTGAAATAAATAGCCTAATATTTATACAGTTGGATCAAATTAATCTGTGCTGAAAGTGTCCATACAGTTTAAGCAGTTCCTGAATCGAAAACATTTTATGTTCTCCTCTGGTTTGTTTAATCAGTTTTATTGCAAAGCAGGTTATTGTTTTAACAGTGGAGTGCTGTTTAGAACATTTTCATTTTCATTTACATTTTGAAATTACTTACTGTATAGTCCTATATTTTTATACATAACATTTTTACTCTTCAAAAATGCATTTCAGAGAAATACAAAACTGTTGTTGTTATTAATGATGGTGATGATGACGACCATGTTGTTCTTGTAAATTCAGTTTTTTGTGAATTTTTCAGTTCACAATATCCTCCAGAATCCACAGACAAATACCGATGTTAATTTACAAAAAAAACCTGCACCCAAGTGAGTGTGTAATGCATCCCTAAATCCAAACAAAGAAATAAACATAGATTATTTTAGATTAATATCAATTATTACACCTGTTTCTTCTTTTAGGAGCCTTCATTTTAGCACACAGTGGCATAACAGCTTTATCAGAAGTCGAAAGAAGATCAAAGAGAATTTGCACATCCTACATCCAGTAATGACAGTCATCTTGGATACTTGTTATGTAACATTTTCTCAGCTGCTCGTGGTTGATATCTCAGACCCCAGGTAATGCTTTTTCTGATTGCAGCTTACATGGTATAGGTATTGCTTTCTGTTTTCAGTGAATCTGGAGCTGATCAAACAAATACTGGTCATGAGGTGGGAACCAAGCACATATATTTTCACAGCCATTCACACCTAGGGGATGATTTTGCAGACGAGATGAGTGAAATTAGTTGACTCTCTTCAAGGAGAATAAAATATTCTGGTTTTGATCTGTTATGGTTATCATATAATCTGCATTAATGTTTATTAAATTGTCTGGTTTCAACGCCTGAATCATTTGCCTAATGTTTACAATTTTGTTAATAAAAAAGAAAGAACAAATACTTATTAGTGAGTCAGAAAAACACTTCAATTTGCTGGGGAGCATAAAGATTGGACTTTGGAGCAAAGGGAAAAGGTCATGTGTTCTGATGAGTTCAAATTGACCCTAGACCAGTGTCATGCATGCATCATGGTAAGAAGGGAAACACAAGAAACAATGCACCATCCTGCATAGTGACCACTGTACAAGTCTCTGGAAGCAGTGTTATGATCTGAGTCAGTTGGTTAGGTCTGAATGTACTGAATGGCCAGGGTACCAAATGAATGGGTTTTTTCTTCCCTGATGACACAGACATTTTGTGTGCCACCACATTGTGTGCTATAATCAAAGCTAAAGGTGATTGAATGAAATCTTAGAGTGTGTGACTTTTTTTGGCCAGGCAGTGTACTAAACTATCCAAAATAGCTCATTATATGTCCAAATCCATCTGTTGCAACCTATGGTGAGCAATAAGAGTGTACAAACATTTAACGTCTTTAAAATGGGTATATTAGGATTTTATGTTTTTCTCAGGGCCTACCAGCTTGGCCTGACAAAATAGAAGGCAAACTCTGCTTCCTCGTTTGGCAATTGTGGGACATATATTATACCTTATAGAAGATGTAATTTTTATGTCGGACCAGCCTGTTGATCAGATCTATAATTAATGGAGACCTAGTAATGTCTGCGCTTTCTGAACATTGTGTCAAGATTTGTTGGATAATTCTACTGGTCCACTTCAGTTGTACATTTGTTGAATTTTCAACTGTATTTGTGATATAAAGATTCATAGGGCCCATGGACTGTTCAACCCTAAAAAACAGAGTGTCTGTGGAGTGTGAGAAAGTCGAGGAGAAACTCATGAACACTTGGTTTCCAAAGGTTATTCACTTGGTCACCAGCAAGAACATGTTACAAAGAATCAGAGGAGATAAGCTGGATGCCTTTTATAACTGTGTTTCAACACTTCTGTCCAATCAAGTGAGTCTGGGAAGCCATGAAAAATGTTGTTGCTCATTCAGTACTGATAAGACCTAGATGAGATATAACATTGCCAGTTATTCTGTATTTGTAGCTGAAGGGTCTGATTGAGAGAAGTGTGAAGGCATTTGTCAGTCTGTTTGAACCACTCAACAAGCAGAACCTTCCTGTCTTCAAAATGGACCTGACCTTTGATGATGAGAAGATGGACTTCTATCCTAGCTTTCAGGATCTGGAGGAGGCTGTGTTAGAGATTCTCAAATCAATAATCTATACTTTACAGGTGTGAAAACATTATGGGATGATCATCATTCCCCTTCATACATAATACACACATCTTTTCATAATACAGTAATCTATTCTGCTATCCAAAGTCAAAATGAGTCATGTGGAATGAATGGTCGTATTTAACAGACCATACCATTTTACAGAATGTCCAGACTGTTCAGTCCTGGCTAGATGAAGCCAATAATTCAGTGGTTGATGCTAAACTGCCAGACCTTATTGTTACATTGGCACAGACTACGCTGAGGAATGCTGTCCGTAAAAACCTAGAGGCACCCGCAAAACATTTTCAATATTATTGTGAGCTTTTCACATTTTTATATATTAATCCAAATAATGTAGATTTTTAAACCTATATGACTGCTTTCTTAGAACATCTGTGAATTACCAGGTTGGTTTATGATTACTTGGATTCCTGCTTGTTCTTGACCCAAACTTGTGTTTTCTGTAGTTGACAGCTATGATTGGCTGGTCAATGGGAACGCACAGAGTCTGGTAGAGATATTTCTGGAGGAGGAACACAGTTTTGATCAGTATACTAAGGTAAATTTGTAATTTAATTGACTTTATTTACGGCATGTTAATATGCTATGTGCTTCTGTGTATGTGACTATGCAGTTGTTGTTTTTTTTCCTCAGCAAGTGGAGGTGTTCCACAATCTGTCCAAAGAGATCACCAGCCTCCCCTCAGTGGTTTATTTTGACATGATCCGTTTGGACTGTGAGGACCTCAAACAAGGGCTAGCAAAGAAAGCACAGACTCTTGCTCAGAACCTTGTAGCACGACTGATTACCACACATCGTGAACAATGCCTTCAGTAAGACTACCTAGATTAGATTTCTTTGTAGTTCCTTCTTAGTGTAATTGCTTAGGTTTTCATATTCAGTTCATTAGAAAGTCTTTGATATGGATTTACTTGGATTTTTATTTTTTGAAGAATCTGTAAAGAGTTTGAGACCATTCGGGACAAGGCTGTAAAAAACCCAAGGACAACAGAAGAAATGACGGAAATGATTGCGTATATTAGTCATGCACAAACCAAAGGAATAGAAGAGCTCAGCAGTAAGATAATGGTAAGCTTTTAACATTTTATTTGTACCTACACAGTGGAAAACCACAAAAATAATAAAATCAATACACAATATTTCTTCTAGGATGCACATCACAGGTTACATTACCTACTGGATGTACACATATTTGATGCAAAAGACTTGGAGCTTCATTCAACAGTTCTGATGTGGCCACAAACTATTAACCCTGTTTTTGAGCTCAGTGCTGAGGTAATTTTTGTCCATCATTAATGATTCATATTTGGCTAGAATTATGTAGTTTTAATTCATTGTAATATATAATTATATCCCACCCATAGTTGTTTTGGTTCTGTGGTATACTGTAGGTGTTGGAAAAAGCCAAGCAGAAAGGAGAGCAGGAGTTGCGGGGCAGGAGGGAGAAGCTGATGTTAGAGCTGGACAAACTTCGCCGAAGGACTGAGGAGTTTGCAGAATGGTCAGAACTGGATATGATGCAACAGGTAAAATAATAATAATAATAATAATAATAATAATGAAAATAATCAGCATAGTACAAATTAACTTCTACTAAAAAGGTTTCTAATTATTATTGTGGCTATTTTCTAATTAAATTACAATGACAATGTTTTCCCTATTCTATTTGCGCAGTATGTGACAGATGTAAGGACAGTGCAGAAGAGGCTTCAGGAAGTCGAGGAGTCTATTGTTCTTATCAACAAAGAGGAGGTTCTGTACAACTGGGAATTAACTGTTTATCCAGAGGTTGATATAATCAAGGAAAACATTGAGCCATATCAAAGATTGTTTGGGCTTGTACTAAAATGGCAACGCACTGAGAAAAGGTTTGGTCGATTCCTCAGTACAGTATATTATTTATGATCTCTATTCTTATTAAAAAGATGAGTTGCTGTTTATCAATTGATTTTGAGATTGTTACAGTTACTTTGTCTAACTCAATGCATTCCTTTGTGTGTTCATCTTCCATCTCTGATCCTGTTTAGATGGACGGATGGTTCCTTCTTAGATTTAAATGGTGAAAGAATGGAGGTAGAGGTAGATGAGTTTTTTCAAGAAATCTACAAGATTCAGAAAGTTTTCCAGCAGAAACAGAAGAAGGCTGAGCAAACGAGAGATAACATGGGCATAGTAAAGAAACAGTCTGGCGAAGAAGATGAAGCCAAACAGGAGAGTCCTACTGTTGTGGTCTGCAGCAGAGTCATAGAACAAATGAAAGGATTTGTGGTACACCAAACATTTCTGCCTTCTGTGTTGTAATTTTAATCATCATGCTCTGTTTTGTTTGCTCCTGCTTATTTATTCTCTTTAAGTACTGTTCCTCCCCTTTCAGATTTTTTTTGACTACATACAGTAGAATGAGATGACACATTCAAAATCTTTGATAATTTCCTGTTAACAGGAGCACATACCAACAGTGTCCATACTGTGCAATCCTGGTATTAGGGTTCGACACTGGGAAAAGATGTCAGAGATTGTGAACTATGACATGATGCCCAACTCTGGCACCACACTCCGTAAAGTCCTTAAACAGAACCTCACTCCTTACATGGAGCAGTTTGAGACCATCAGTGTAGCTGCCAGCAAAGTGAGACTCTCATTTATTTGCCACTCTATAATCAGGCATTGACATACAGTATACAGTAAACGTCATACCTCTCACTTCCAGCTGTTTTAACACAACATATTCTGCATTTTATTTAATTCCCTTTACAATAGTCATGGATCACTATTATTCAATTATTTAAGCTATAGTTTAAGAAAAAAATATTAATACATTAATTATTTGTATATACAGGAATTCTCTCTGCAAAAGGCCCTGCAGAATATGGCGGAGGCCTGGGATACTGTGTCATTCCAACATCATCCATATAGGGAATCTGGTGTATCTATCCTTAGTGCAGTGGATGAAATTCAGACCATGTTGGATGACCAGATAGTGAAAACACAGTCTATGAAGGGTTCCCCTTTTATCAAGCCTTTTGAGGCAGAGATCAAGGTAATTTAGCATTCTGTGTTGATGCAATGTGTGTAACTATTGGGAAATAAAGGTTATGATAATTTCTAATAGGCTTCTGTATTACTTGTATCTGGGTCTTATGCATTCTAAATAGAAACTTTTGAACACTGTTGTTACTTAGGCCTGGGAGGAACGTTTAAGCCATATCCAGGACACCATTGATGAATGGCTGAAGGTACAGGCCCAGTGGCTGTACTTGGAACCCATCTTTAGCTCTCAGGACATCATGCAGCAGATGCCTGAAGAGGGACATTTATTCCAGATGGTGGACAAACACTGGAAGGAAGTTATGAGACACTGTGTAAAAGACTCGAGGGTAATAACAGCTTCCAAGTATCATCTCAAACTTGTTTTTATCTCAGATAGGTTATTATCTTCTAAAGCTGTTTTAGACTATTACAATCTTGTTTGTTGCAGGTCTTACCTGCAACTTCATTAGCTGGCTTACTTGAGAAGCTTCAGGACTCAAATGCCCTTCTGGACAACATTATGAAGGGACTGAATGCTTACCTTGAGAAAAAAAGACTATTCTTTCCACGGTATCCAGCTTATTATATGATGCTGAGTGTAAATTTTTAGCAAAGCAGCATTATTTCAAGCTATATCACTTTTGTACTTTACTGAGTGAATTTAGCTTTATATTTCCTTCTTATTTCCCATAGATTTTTCTTCCTGTCAAATGATGAGATGCTGGAGATCCTCTCGGAAACCAAGGACCCTCTGCGTGTACAGCCACACCTGAAGAAGTGCTTTGAGGGCATTGCAAAGCTGGATTTCTTGCCCAACCTAGATATACAAGCCATGTACAGTAGTGAGGGTGAGCGCGTGGACCTGATTCAGCTGATCTCCACTTCAGCTGCACGGGGAGCAGTAGAGAAGTGGCTTGTGCAAGTGGAGGACATGATGCTGCGTAGTGTCAGGGACATAATCAGCCGTGCCAGACTGGTGAGATTTTCAAATGTACTAAAAATGTGCTGTTATTATCTCATATTATTATCACTTTCTTATGCAATTACATGCACAAGACAAACTCTGCCTATTGTTTTTGATTATTTTAAGCAAAATCAATTCTCTTACAATTTGGCTGCATGACTTCATCACAACTGCAACCGACTGACATCACTAAACTGTTGTGTTCTTCTTTTGTGATGCTTTTCAGATGTTTGTTTTGGGAAGTTTCTCCCTTCAGCCTCTTCTTCAGTAGTTTAATTATATGCTCAACTAGATGTGCCTGCGACTTTGTTTTCATAGAATTTAATTGCACACTGATAAGCTCTGTGATAAAACATAGCCTATATGTTAATGTACGTCAAGCTCGGCCAAATACACATGTGAAAACCCCATTAAAATTTGTTTAGTAGTTTTCATGTGATGCGTGCACAAACAAACATTACAAAAAACATCTTGATGTTTTCTGTTACTCATGTGCTAATGTACTAATGTACAGACATGCCAACTAAAACTAAAACTACAGTTTTATTATACATATAATATATATTGCCAAAAATATTCCCTCACCCTTTCAAATCATTGAATTCAGGTGTTCCAATCACTTCCATGGTTACAGGTGTATAAAATCAAGCACCTCAGGATGCAGACCGCTTCTACAAATATTTGTGAAAGAATGGGTTGCTCTTAGGACCTCAGTGAATTCCAGCATGGTACCATGATAGGATGCCACCTGTGCAATAAGTCCAGTTGTGAAATTTCCTCACTACTAAATATTCCACAGTCTAATTCCAAATGTTAGTGGTAGCTATTGGGAATGACAGCAACACAGTCAGAAAGTAGTAGGCCATGTAAAATCACAGAACGGGGTCAGTGGATGAAAGGCAAAGTACACAGAGATCGCCAACTTTCTGTCAATAGCTGCAGACCTTAGTTCCAGTGAAAGGAACTCTTAGTTCCAGCTTCGGCCCCTGGTTTGGGGACGGCCTGTCCTGTTCCAACATGATTGCGCACCAGTGCACAAAGCAAGGGTCATAAAGACATGGATGAGCGAGTTTGGTGTGGAAGAACTTGACTGGCCTGGCCTCAACCCGACTGAACACCTATGGAATGAATTAGAGTGGGGAGGTTTCTGTCATCAAAAACGTTTTGCTTGGCTGAACTTGTGGTTTCTTTCTCAGGACGTTCTATACCAAACCTTTGATGAGTTTTAAGTAATTTCTCAGGTTAAAAATCGGTTGCTTTTCTCCCACAGGTAGCTCTTTGCTTATGTTGGTTTCTCGTTTTTAACAACAAATGCAGTTGGTATAGATATATATCATAGCTATCTAACAGGGCATACCTGGTAAACAAGAAATACCTGTTTCAATATTTTTAATCACTTGAAAAAGAGTTCAAACAAAATTGCCCATGATCTAAGTTGGTCTCAAAACCAGATGTCTTCAATGTATAAAAAAGGTCCGGTCATTCAAATACTTCAGAGGTGATCATATCTTATATCTATTAGCATACATAAAGCAACTGGCACATCTGGAAATATTCTTTGTGATATTTTGTAGTTCTTTAAGGGACAGTATTGTTTATATATGTATTTGCACAATCTCCATTTCCTACCTGTTTGTATTACACCACAGGCTTACCCAGAGTCTAGTAGGAGTCAGTGGGTTTGTGACTGGCCTGGCCAGGTGGTGCTCTGTACCTCTCAAATATACTGGACCGTAGAGGTGCATGAAGCTATCAGGAGTGGAATTAATGTAAGGAAATCTCATACTGTCAAACAGTAATTACCAAGACATTAGCGCTTTAGAAAGTTTTTTTTTTATTGTATATATGTATGTATGTATGTATTTATTTACTTACTTATTTTGGTGGCAGGGTCTGAAGAAATACTATGATCAGCTACAAAACCAGCTGAATGACATTGTGGAGCTAGTCAGAGGAAAACTGCCTAAACAGACTCGTACTACTCTAGGAGCACTGGTCACTATAGATGTGCATGCCCGTGATGTTGTAATGGAACTGATTCAAAAAGGTTGTTTAGATCAATTCATAAAGGGAGTAAACTTTCTCATACCGTAGTTAATTCATTGTACATTGTGTATTTAAAAATAATCCATGGTTTTAGTGTAGAAAGTTAAATACTGGTTATACATTGACACTACTTTGTACTTGGTTTTTACTTGTTATTGTCATTACGGTTTCTGCTGTACTGTACTTTGACATTCCTTGTATTATTCTTATGATTCTCATGCATCCTATTTGTTTTTCCCAGGTGTTTCTCATGAGACAGATTTTCAATGGTTAGCACAGCTGCGTTACTATTGGACAAATGAAAATGTCTGTGTGCGCATCATAAATTGTGATGTCAAGTATGCTTATGAGTACTTAGGAAATTCACCTCGTTTGGTCATCACACCTTTAACAGACAGATGCTACCGAACTTTGGTAAACCAAAACATCAACACCAACCACTTTTTACAATGATTTACTCATTATGTTAAAATGGAAAAAAAAAGATAAAACAAACAGTTCAAAATCAGCATTTGATTCATATACGTTTTATGTATCTGCTCAGATTGGAGCATTTTATCTGAATTTGGGAGGTGCTCCTGAAGGCCCTGCAGGAACAGGAAAGACAGAGACCACTAAAGACTTGGCCAAAGCCCTTGCTGTGCAGTGTGTAGTGTTCAACTGCTCTGATGGACTTGACTACCTAGCCATGGGGAAGGTAAGTAGATCTTCTCTTAGATTTAATGCCAAGATTTTTTTAATATTTACACTGACAAGGGAAATTTTATTACTTTACTTTGACTCTTTGTTTCTATTACCTATCATAGTTCTTTAAGGGACTGGCATCCTCAGGGGCATGGGCATGCTTTGATGAGTTTAACCGCATTGAGCTAGAGGTGCTTTCTGTAGTGGCACAGCAGATCTTGTGCATTCAGAGAGCCATCGAGATGAAGCTGGAGGTTTTTGATTTTGAAGGGACAGAGCTTCGCCTTAACCCGAACTGCTTTGTAGCTATCACCATGAACCCTGGATATGCAGGAAGATCAGAGCTTCCCGATAACCTTAAAGTAAGAACTTTAATTTTTCTATTTTTTCTGACTACCATAATTATTTTCTGTGCATTATTCTGAATAAATGGTATTATTTTTCTCCTGTATGTTTTCTAGGTTTTGTTTAGAACAGTGGCAATGATGGTACCCAATTATGCTCTGATCGCAGAGATCTCCCTGTATTCTTATGGCTTTTTGAATGCCAAACCACTTTCCGTGAAGATAGTAATGACCTACAGGTTGTGTTCTGAGCAGTTGTCTTCCCAGTTCCACTATGATTATGGAATGAGAGCTGTCAAAGCAGTACTGGTGGCAGCAGGGAACCTCAAACTCAAATTTCCAAATGAAAATGAAGATATTCTTGTAAGGGAAAAGAAATAGGGTGTCTTAATGTACTGCTTAAAAATTTTTATTGAACACTTTGTCCTGGTTTGACTTGGACGACCTTCATATTTACAACGAGTAGAGTATATTTAAATAATTAAACTGTACTATTTTGGTCAAGTCTCACATGCTCATTTTTTTTTCTAGCTTCTACGGTCTATCAAGGATGTGAATGAACCCAAGTTTCTCTCCCATGACATCCCTCTCTTTAATGGAATTACCAGCGATCTTTTCCCTGGAGTCTCTCTGCCCATGGCCGACTATCAGGTAAATATTTAGGCAACTTATAATGTTTGTTCAGAGTATGATGTTTCTACAGTACATGCCTTACATTTTTGTAATTATTTATTCTGTTTCACTAGCTCCTTCTTGCTTGCGCTAATGAATGCTGCATAAAACATAATGTCCAACCTGTGAACATTTTCCTGGATAAAATTGTCCAGACTTATGAGATGATGATTGTACGCCATGGGTAGGTGAAAAGTCTTTCACAAAGCAACATATATGCTCAACCTAGATTCACCCAAATATAAGTTCCATCTATATATTTACCATCCATGACCAGCAGTTAACTAGAAGAAAGACATAATAGCTTTTTGTTTTAGGCCAGGTAGATGTAGTCAAGCAGGTTGCGCTCTCTACCAAGTACATTAACTCTGAGGAAGCATGTAATAACTTTCATGCTGTAATCCTTCTAGTTGCTAATTAACACAGATCTGTACAGAAGGTTTAAAACAAATAATGCTAGAAATCAACATTCATAAATCTCTAAACTGTGACAATATAAGGTGAAATTATTTTGCTTTTTAGGTTCATGCTTGTGGGTGAACCATATGCTGGCAAAACCAAAGTGCTCCATGTTTTAGCTGACACCCTCACACTTATGAATGAAAGGGGCTGCAATGGAGAGGAGAAAGTCCAGTATCTCACTGTCAACCCCAAATCCATTACAATGGGACAGCTTTTTGGTCAGTTTGACCCAGTGTCTCATGAGGTGGGTATAAATCTGCCATATTGGTTAAATTATTGAATTTGGCTCGTATAAGTGTGCTTTCTTTTCCAGTGGACTGATGGGATTGTGGCAAATACATTTCGGGAGTTTGCTTCAGCTGAGACACCAGACAGGAAGTGGGTGGTGTTTGATGGACCGATTGACACACTTTGGATTGAGAGCATGAACACTGTCCTGGATGACAACAAAAAGGCAAGCTTTTAATCTATAACTTTTTTCAAGCTTTAAATCCTTAATTTGATATTAAACAGAAACCAAAATGTAATAATTGGTGTATATGTTGGTTCATTTAAAAATTTGGTCAAAGTAACTAAAAAACCTCTTCATATTTTAGAAAGTGTTGCATAACAAGCTATATTATACAAATTAATATTTCTCTGGCAGTTGTGCCTTATGAGCGGAGAAATTATCCAGATGTCCAATCAGATGAGTCTGATTTTCGAGGCAATGGACCTATCCCAGGCCTCGGTAAGATAAGTGGATTAGTGATCTCTTGCCTAATAAAACTGTCTTATATATTGCATGAAAATAATTTTTAGTTGTAAAGATTTGTTAACACTATTTGCTGAGGATTTGCTGACCAAGTTGGGGAAATAATTTTACACTGGTTAGAGCAGTATTGACCTTCTGTTCCAGCCAGCCACAGTGAGCCGTTGTGGAATGATCTACATGGAGCCGTCTCAGCTGGGATGGCCTCCTCTGGTGTCATCCTGGTTAAAAACTCTACCCCAGCCTCTTCAGACTCAGGAGAATGCCACATTGCTGCTGGAGCTGTTTAATTGGCTGATCCCCCCTGCACATAGGATGTTAAGAAATAATTGTAAAGTATGTATATCTTTACTGACCTGAATTAAGTTGAATGAGTTAACATTGTATTGGAGTTCAGAAAAGATTTCTTTACATAAGGATGTTTAAAGAATCTAGTTATAAATTATTGCTCAGTAAATCAGCCCTGATCAGCTACTTCATTTCTGTCACAGGAGGTTGTCTTCACCAGTAACAGTAATACAGTTGTCTCTCTTACACGGCTCCTTGAAATGCTTCTTACGGAAGCTGTAAATGATGATCCTGGAAACAAGAATATTCGTACATGGATTATGGCAAGTATTCACTTATCATTACCACTTACTTTGTAAATGTGAAACTCACAAAATCATTTGTTAAATGTGACTCATGGAAAACAAGATGTCAAAGTATCACCTGCTGCAATTAGTGAAAATTTTTGTGTTTAAACAGTGTTTTTTGAAAAAAAATTATGTGGTATGTATGCAATTTACATAGGCTGCCTTTGCCTTTTCTTTGGTGTGGTCTGTTGGTGGAAGCTGTGATGGTGACAGTCAAGAAAGATTTAATAATTTTTTGAGAGAAATCATTATGGGAAAATTAGAAGAGCACCCTGTCCCTGTTGCTGTCTCAAAATGGGAATGCCCTTTTGATGAAAAAGGTCTTGTTTATGACTATTCTTATGAGGTGAGTTTTGTAAATGATGTGCCTTGAAATAGCTCAGTCAGTCTTTAAGAAAACTGGCTCATGATCTTTTTCATTCCAATTTCTAGTTCAAAGGTAAAGGCCGTTGGATTCATTGGAATGAATCAATAAAGAATGTCACCTTGGGGGACAAAAACACCAAAGTGCAGGACATCATTGTCCCTACGATTGACACAGTCCGCTACACCTACCTAATGGACCTTTGTATTAATTATGGAATGTAAGTATGTGGTTTTATTAATAAAAGAAAGAACTTAGTGAACATATAAATTATTTAAATATTTTGTTAGTATAGGTTATATCCTGTATTTTTTTACATTTTCAAATACACTGCCTGGTCAAAAAAAAAAAAAAACTGCACAGTCTGAGATTTCAATGAATCACTTTTAGCTTTGATTACATATTGTGATGACCAGTTCATGTGAAAATGATTCCTCATGCACCTAGAACCACCATTCTTTCACAATTTGTGTCCTGGGATATGTCTGTGCCATCAGGTCATTCAGTGTATTCAAGTCGTCAGGTGACTTCATTTTATTGCCAAATAACGTTGCTGAGCCTACACCTGACCAACTGAAGCAGCCCTAGATTATTACACTGTCTCCAGAGGCTTGTACAGTGGGCACTTTGCATAATGGGTGCATTGCAAGTTCCTTCTTACACTGACACACCCATCGCTCAGGAATAGGCACAATCTGTACTCATTAGATGCAAGACCTGTTCCATTGCTTTTCTTTGCTTGATGCAGCCCAGTAATTTGACATTTTAAAATGGTGGCTAGGCGGTA
>JAOVVA010000019.1:10779499-10797413 GCA_028565275.1 Leiocassis micropogon
ATATAGCTTTTTTTCACATCATCTTTAAAGCCAATATTTGAATATTTTTGTTTATAATTAAAATAAATAAATCTTTTTTTTTTCATCGCATGCTATAGGCCTCTTCTTTTTGTTGGTCCCACTGGCACTGGAAAGTCTGTTTATGTGAAAGAGAAACTGATGAACGGTCTAGACAAAGATCGCTACCTTCCATTCTTTATTAACTTTTCAGCTCGCAGTAGTGCTAACCAGACTCAGGTAACAGAAATGATAACCTTCTTTATAAGATCAGATATGGTCACATAAATAATATTACCAGATCTCTAGTTATGTTGTTGCCATGTCAGCATAAGTCGAGCACTATTTTCTTGTATCCATTCTAGAACATAATTATGTCCAAGCTTGATAAGAGAAGGAAGGGGGTCTTTGGACCACCAATGGGAAAGAAATGCATTATTTTTGTGGATGATATGAACATGCCAGCAATGGAAGTGTTTGGTGCACAGCCTCCTATTGAGCTGCTTCGCCAGTATTTTGACCATGGAAACTGGTATGTTTTATGTAAAAAATTACATCTTTTTATTTGTTGGTTCTCTCAGAAATAAAGGTTTACTATTTTTAAAGTGTGTCAATCTTTCAGGTATGACCTAAAGGACACCTCCAAAATCACTTTGGTTGATCTGCAACTAATTGCAGCAATGGGTCCTCCTGGTGGTGGGAGGAATGCCGTGACCCCACGTTTCCTGCGTCACTTTAACATTTGTAGTATCAATGCATTCAGTGATGAGACCCTGTTGCGGATATTCTCTAACGTGGTTAACTTTTACTTCCGCACCAATAATTTCCCAAATGACTGCTTCACCGTAGGCAACCAGATAGTTTCCGCTACTCTAGAGGTGAACCATAAAACATTACAGTCATTGTCAATTCTGTATGTTTTAGTCTTAGTCTAACGAGAGAATGTTTTGTTTTCATACTACATAATGGCACTCTGTTTTGTTTCTTTGATATTAACAGGTTTATAAAAAAGCGACGCAAAACCTCCTTCCCACTCCTGCTAAATCTCATTACACGTTCAACCTGAGAGATTTCTCACGTGTAGTACAGGGCTGTCTGCTGCTAAAGAAGGAATCTCTAGAGAGCAAGCACACCTTGATTCGCTTGTTTGTTCATGAGGTTTTCAGAGTCTTCTATGATCGCCTGGTGGATGACAATGACCAAGCCTGGCTTTACAGACTAATGAAAGGCATTATAAAGGAACATTTTAAAGAAAACTTCAATACAGTCTTTGAGCATCTCAAATCTGACAAAAACTCTGTAAGTACCAAGTAGGTAATTTTGAGAAAGGAAATTATAATTAAAAATTATTAACTGGTGCATGTTGTAAATGTTATGCCTGCGTCCTAGCTGTGTGAGGAGGACATGAGGAGCTTGTTATTTGGAGACTACATGACTCCTGATGTGGATCCCAGTGAGAGACTTTACACAGAGGTTTCCAGCATGGAGAGCTTCAGTCAGATTGTGGAGTCATGTCTGGCAGAATACAACCAGACACACAAGAATCGTATGAACCTGGTCATCTTTCGGTAACTGCCTTTAAAAATATTGTTGGGTGCAATATAAAGAATATTTATGAAAATAAGTACACAAAACATTTTTTGGGGATTCTCCTGATCAGTTTTATTAAAAAAAAAAAAACTGAGCTAAACACTTGAAGCGATCATGAAATTTGTTTAATATTATTTCTTTTATATAGAAAAAATAGAAATACTGTAGTGTTTTAGGCCAAAATCTGTCTATGGCATCAGTATCTTACTGGCAATAAAAAGTTTTTTTTTTTATGCATTTCCTGTACTGAAAATAGAACTGAATATGCTTTTCTTAATACTTTCTCATAGTGCCTGCCTAGATGATTTCTAAAAATTTTACAAAAAGTTTACAAAATTTATGTAAACTTCTAAAATACATAAATGTATGACACATATTCTATTCTATAACCATTTACAACTTACATCTTAAATCCACTGTATAGGCATGTAATATGTATGTAATATGTAGTTTTAATAAAATTTTAAATCCCGAAGCAAAATGTAAGTACTTTTTAAGTAAATAGGTTTTTCATTTAAGTAAAAGGGTTTTCATTTGAAAAGACCTTTTTTTGTGTGGCAGGTATGTCCTAGAGCACTTGTCCAGAATCAGTCGTGTGCTGAAGCAGCCTGGAGGAAACGCTCTGCTTGTAGGAGTTGGTGGAAGTGGCCGTCAATCCATCACTAAACTAGCCACTTTCATGGCTGGCATGAGTCTGTTCCAGCCTGAGATTTCCAAGAACTATAGTATAAATGAATGGAGAGATGACCTTAAGGTAATATGTAATTACTGCAAGCCACATCCATGTAAAGCAATGCAAATAATAGCTTAAATAATATTAGATTATATACTGTATGTTTTTTTAAATAATGTCTGTATTTTCCCACTCTAAGGTATTACTGAAAAATGCAGGTGTGAAGGGCGAGAAGACAGTGTTCCTACTTACGGATGCTCAGATAAAAGAGGAGGCATTTTTAGAAGATGTGGACAGTCTGTTAAACACCGGGGAAGTTCCCAACATTTTTGCTGTGGATGAGAAGCAAGAGATTATGGAGGTATTGTATAATAATATGAAGTAGTAGCAATTTAAGCTTGTCATTTAATAAATTCTAACTATGAATTTGTCAGATTTTGAGCATTATGAATCATATTGTAATGGACACCTGCTTTTTTTTAATGTTTATCTTAGGCAGTGCAGCCCATAGCCCAGGCTGGGAATAAGAATTTAGAGTTCAGCCCTCTGGCTCTGTTTGCCTACTTTGTAAACCGCTGCAGAGAGAACTTGCACATAGTGGTGGCATTCAGTCCTATTGGAAATGCATTTAGAAACCGCCTGAGGCAGTTCCCATCTCTTATCAACTGCTGCACAATCAACTGGTTCCAGGTAAGAATTTTTTAACTGTGGCTGTAGGGATAGCAAATAAAATGCAGTAAAAGTAGCATGGAGCATCTGAGAAAACTATATATTTTTGTATGTTTGTTCCCTCATAGCCATGGCCAGAAGAGGCACTGGAGAGAGTTGCCAACAAGTTTTTAGAGACTATAGAGATGAGTGACCATGAACGGCTAGAAGTTATATTAATGTGCAAGACTTTTCATACTTCTGTTACTGATCTGTCCAAAAGGCATGCAAAACCTAATATATCATTTAACCAGGTCATTCATCTTTACATAAGTCCAGTATTATACATATTTAATCAATTTGTGATATTTTAAGGTTTCTGTCTGAGCTTGGACGCCATAATTATGTGACGCCCACTTCTTACTTGGAGTTGATAGCTGCATTTAGGCTGCTCCTTACAGAGAAACAGGAGACTGTGATGAAGGCAAAGAGGAGGTATACTAATGGGCTTGACAAACTGGCTTTTGCTGAGTCTCAGGTATTTTATTTTGTGTTTACTTACAGTTCTTATATTTCTCTAAGATTTAATCATTCTTTTCAAATGTAGAACATGTTTATTTTACTCACTATCATATTTTTATTGTTTTGCCATTAAAAAAAGAATAACTATTTGCATTTTGTTAGGTAGGTGAAATGAAGAAGGAGCTTGTAGATCTTCAACCCAAACTGGAACAGGCCAAGATTGAAAACACCAATATAATGAAGGTGAAAATAGTAAATAAGCCAATATTTACAGTAAGATACTTTGTGTTATTTTTGCATATTTGTAATAAAATCCTCCAAAATGCTTTGTTGCAGGTGATAGAGGTAGAGTCAGTGGAAGTGGAGGCTAAGAGTAAAGTTGTTCGTGTGGAGGAGGAGGCAGCTACTCAAAAAGCAAACGAATCACAAGCTCTGAAGAATGAGTGTGAGAGTGACCTTGCTGAGGCCATCCCTGCTTTGGAGGCTGCTCTCTCAGCTCTTGATACTTTGAAGGTATCAGTCAGAGTTTATTCAAGACTGCATCCAAAGGCACAATCTGTTTTAAGTCAGAATTGAGAAAAAAGTTCTTATACACTGGTAAACTTTTTTTTTCTAGCCCTCTGACATTACAATTATAAAGTCTATGAAAAACCCTCCATCTGGAGTGAAGCTTGTGATGGCAGCAGTGTGTGTAATGAAAGATATCAAGCCTGAGAAAATCAATGACCCTGTAGGAACAGGAAAGAAGGTGAACAAATGAAGTCAGCAGTGTAAAGTAATAACCTTTCGTTTTACTTTGTTAACCATTTACCAGTATCCTTTTTCTATAGGTGGAAGACTATTGGGGTCCTAGCAAGAAATTGCTGGGTGATATGAATTTCCTCAGGGACCTGAAAGATTATGACAAGGACAACATTCCTGTAAGTATATTGTACAGATTAAGCCTGGTCTGACCATGACTGTCATTCTCTAATGATCACTATCCGGCAGACACCAGTCATGCACAAAATCCGCATTGAATATATGAGCAACCCTGACTTTGACCCCACCAAAGTAGCCAAGGCTTCCTCTGCAGCTGAGGGTCTGTGCAAATGGATCACTGCCATGGAGGTTTATGACAGAGTGGCAAAGGTGGGTATTAGTGATTCACCTTATTTATTACATATTTGATCTGCATTGCCCTTTTTTTGTCATAACCGTTGCATTTTAGAGTCATCTATCTCCATCTTTTGTTTAAAGTATGTCTTTAATTTCATAAAACATACTTGCAAATCAATCAGTTCTTAATTTATCCATTCATTCATTCATGCATGTTATTCTTACAGGTAGTGGCTCCTAAGAAGGCTAATCTGGCTGTGGCACAGCAGTCACTGGCTGCTACTATGGCCTTATTGAATCAAAAAAGGGCAGAGCTAAAAGAAGTGGAGGACCGTTTGGCTTCCCTACAAAAGACATTTGAGGAGAAGACTGAGGAGAAGGCTCAGCTAGAATTCCAGGTGGACCTTTGTGCCCGCAAGCTGGAGAGAGCTGAAAAGCTCATCGGGGGCTTAGGAGGAGAAAAGAATAGGTCAGGATAATATTTATGAAAGAGAAATTTTCATTTGAAGACATTTTTTTGGAACTTGACATTTTATTGGAAATTCAAATCTGGATATGATCTCAGGTGTTTATTCTGTCCTACAGATGGTCTAAAGCTGCAGATGACCTTCAGAACACATATGACAATTTGACAGGGGATGTGCTGATATCTGCTGGTGTAATTGCTTACCTCGGACCCTTCACTGCTGGCTTCCGCCAGGATTGCACTAGGGATTGGTCCAAGCACTTTAAGGTACATCACATACTGACACTATACCAATCAGAAATATGGATCAGCTAGCAGCATCAGGTGAATAATACTGAAAGATGTCTGTCCAATTGATTGCTAGACATGCTCCTAAAAACATAATTAGTAACAAAAACTTGCATTATTATTTGTTTTATATTATTATTATTATTATTATGGAACAGTACTCTTTTAAACCTTATTATCCAGTCAGATAATGCTAGCTTTAAAAGTTGTCCCATTGTACAGTTCAAATCAATGTGTGTAGCCATTTTATGAAAATAGCTGCAATTATGTATTTGATTCTATTCAGTCCAAGAAGATCCCATCCTCAGATGACTTCTCTCTGAGTAAAACCCTTGGTGACCCTATCAAGATCAGGGCCTGGAACATTGCTGGATTACCAACTGACAGCTTCTCCATAGACAATGGAGTTATAGTGAGCAACTCCAGGAGATGGTACTGATACACATACACATTAAACACAGAGCAAAACATTTAATTGTTCATATTTCATGTTTTTTTTCTCTTATTTAAAGATATGTCTGTGATGCTTTGCAGTCAGTGCATATTGAAATATCTTTGCAGGCCTTTGATGATTGATCCACAGGGTCAGGCCAACAAATGGGTGAAAAACTCAGAGAAAGATAACAATCTCAGTGTGATAAAACTTACTGATGCAGACTATATGAGGACCCTGGAGAACTGCATCCAGTTTGGAACTCCGCTGCTGTTAGAAAACGTGGGAGAAGAGCTGGACCCCTCTATAGAGCCCTTACTGCTTAAACAGTTATTTAAACAAGGTACAGGGTACAAATATCACCAATTTACTGAATACAAACATCAAACCAAGATTGTAGACAATGAGAGTAGGCTTAAACTTTTTTTTAAACCAAGATTTACTCTTTAGAATAGATTGTATTATATACATTGTGTTTTTATTAGAATCTCTTCAAGAAGTTTGTTAATGTTTTGTATGGGACTAAATGCCAATGATTCAAACATTGGCATTTGAATCATGTTTTCTTTTGTCTGTATGTAGGAGGTATGGACTGCATTAGACTGGGGGAGAGTGTGATTGAGTACTCCAGTGATTTCCGATTTTATATCACTACTAAGCTTAGAAACCCTCATTATCTTCCTGAGCTGGCAACCAAAGTGTCCCTTCTCAATTTCATGATCACTCCAGAGGGTCTAGAGGACCAGCTGCTGGGAATTATGGTGGCTAAAGAGAGGTGATGAAATAGACAAACACACATCTAGATCACAGGTTATATGAGTGAATAAAACAAATAGCTACTCACTCAGCTGTGCCTGTACATACACACATATTTGGGAATGAATGCAGGATGCCCAGCTAAATATTAACTGTTATTATTTTGCAAGAGATAATGCGAGAAACATAGTAACTCATTGCTGAAAAGGTTCTTTTTATAGGTCAAGCCTTGTTTGCTACTGCAATCCTTTCTTCTCAACATTCTTGAATATATTTGTGTCTACTTAACATGTGTTTCATAGGCCGGAGTTGGAAGAGGAAAGGAATGCTCTCATTCTTCAATCTGCTGCCAATAAGAAGCAGCTGAAGGAGATTGAGGACAAAATCCTAGAGACTTTGCAGTCCTCAGAGGGGAATATACTGGAGGACGAGAGTGCTATTCAGATCCTCGACTCTGCAAAGACAATGTCTAACGAGATATCCAAGAAACAGCAGGTCTGGTCCTGAAAAATTTTGGTTTTAAAGAGAATTCCCTGTTGTAACAATGACTGATTTTATCTTTGTCATCTTTTAGATTGCAGAGCAGACTGAAATTAAAATCTCAGAGTCAAGGGAAGGATATAGACCAATTGCCAAGCACTCATCCATCATATTTTTCAGTATTGCAGACCTGGCCAACATTGACCCCATGTATCAATACTCACTTAGTTGGTTTGTCAATCTGTATATCAACTCCATACAGGACAGGTAACCAAATATATGCTGATGGACACATTTAATCAGTGAATCAGTTTTATAAGTATTTTTTTACTGTTCATGTGGCACATGTTAATTGGCATGTACTTTGTGTTTTAGTAACAAGTCAAAGAATCTGGAAAAGAGACTGAGATATCTGACCGACCACTTTACCTACAACCTATACTGCAATGTGTGTCGCTCTCTCTTTGAGAAGGACAAACTGCTTTTCTCCTTCCTCCTTTGCTGCAATCTGCTCCTGTATGTTAGCACAGCAACTTTACATAAACATATTACATGAATTAATGCAATTCAAGTTAATAATAAAATGTTCAAATAAAATAATATTATAATTATGAGATGACTGCTTTGGTTTTAAACTGTGTTTTTGACTGTCTTTTTCTGTTTCAATTAGGGCTAAGAAGGAGATTAAGTACTCGGAGTTTATGTTCCTGCTCACAGGTGGAGTGGGTCTGCAGAATAATGTGCCCAATCCTGATCCCAGATGGCTCCAAGAAAAAAGCTGGGATGAGATTTGTCGAGCCAGTGAACTGCCCAGCCTGCAGGGCCTTAGGTCTGTATCTCTTCATCTTTGTATGCTTAACTTGTTTAAAATACACTCATCAGCCATAACATTACGACCACAAAACATTAACACATTAAGATTGATCATCAATTATATAATAATAAGACTTGTGACAGGATCATGGGAACCCATGGCTCATCCATGCCTGCAGGGACCAAAAGCCAGCCCGTCTGGTTCAATAGAAAAGCTAATGCAGCACAAATTGGCAAAAAGGTCAATGCTGGCCCTGTTAGAAAGGCATCAGAATAGCCAGTGCACTGCCATGTGCTGCTCACTGGTCTGGCAGACAAAGAGGCCAAGACTGCTGACCTAGATCCCCCCAGATCCCAGTCTGATTGAATACTCATGGGAACGATCCACAGAGACCCCACCCCAAAACCCGCAGGAACCAGCAAGGATCTGCTGCCAACATCATGGTATCAGATACTACAGCACACCCCAGATGTCTTGGGAGTCATTCCCCAAGGGACTAGAGCTGCCTAAATGGCACAAGGGCAGCCTACACAATATTGGGCATAATGTCTTGTTTTGTAATGTTATGGCTGATTAGTTTATATCTAATAAGTCAAAGAAAGTTTGCTGTTAATCTTATCAGGTTTTATATATCTCTGTCTTAAATATAGGGAGAGTGTCATCAAGACACCTGAGACTTTCCTGCGTATTTACGATAGTAAAGAGCCTTATAACACTGCGTTACCAAGCCCATGGTGTGATCTTAATGACTTTCAGAAAATGATCATCTACCGCTGCCTCAGACCAGATAAAGTGAGATGTTTTTCATTTTTACATACATATTACTGACATATGTATAGATAATGTCCTTGACTGTATATTATCTATTATGGACATTATGTATAGCTTTTGTTTACTGTATGTACTGTGTATTTAATTACATGTACTGTATCTTCATAACACTCTTATTTTACCTCTCTTATATTACAGATTGAACCAGCCATTACCAGTTATGTAACAGACAAACTAGGCAAAAAGTTTGTTGAACCACCGCCGTTTGATCTGAGTAGAAGTTACAATGATTCTAATTCTACAATTCCATTGGTGTTTGTGCTCTCTCCTGGAGCAGACCCAATGGCCAGTAAGTATTGGCTGTTACTGTAAGCACTATTGTACTGGCCGTAATTCAGATGCATTCTTATGAGCTCCTTACTGACTCTTAAAGCTTTCTTCCCCCCACAGGTTTATTGAAGTTTGCAAATGACAAGAACATGGGTGGTACAAAGTTCAAGTCAATTTCTCTTGGACAGGGTCAGGGTCCTATAGCTGTAAAGATGATTCAATCTGCCATGAAAGAAGGCACATGGGTGTGCCTACAGAACTGCCACCTGGCTGTATCTTGGATGCCCACTCTTGAGAAGATCTGTGAAGATTTCAGCCCAGACACATGCCACCCAGACTTCCGCCTCTGGCTAACGAGCTACCCCTCCCCCATGGTGTTTATACATTTTAGTGTTGTGCTTAAAGATACATATTTAGAAGATACTGTCTTGTGTCCTTGTTGTTGGTCTAATATCTGTTATTATACATTTTCTCAACAAATTACATCATCACCTGTTGGCTGTGAAAGTTTCCAGTGACCATTCTGCAGAATGGAGTAAAGATGACAAATGAGCCTCCCACAGGCCTTAGGCTGAATCTGCTACAGTCCTACCTATCAGATCCTATCTCAGACCCAGAGTTCTACTCAGCATGTCCAGGCAAAGAGCCTGTGAGTGTAGACACTTAAAGTTAATCAAGAATTGTCATGTTAAATACACAGATATGATATCAAGCGCCCCTTTTGTGTTTAAAGGTTTGGGAAAAGCTTCTGTATGGAGTTTGCTTCTTCCATGCCCTTGTGCAGGAAAGGAAGAAATTTGGACCATTGGGTTGGAACATTCCATATGGATTTAATGAATCGGATCTGCGTATCAGCATCAGGCAGTTACAGGTAAAGAGTCGTGTAAATAATGTACATAAACTGTTTATGCTAAAAACAGATCATAGCTGGCAGTGTGAATAGGGTTGGAGCAGTTGCAGATAATCGAGGTTGCAGCAACATGATCATTTGTGCTTGACTCAGTATCCCTTTTTTGCAGCTCTTTGTGAATGAGTATGAGGAAGTTCCTTTTGAGGCCATCACATATCTGACTGGAGAGTGTAACTATGGTGGGCGGGTGACAGATGACTGGGACCGTCGCCTCCTCTTGACCATCTTGACTGATTTCTACAATCAGGACATCATCAAGAACCCCCGATACAACTTCTCTCCTAGTGAAAAATATTATGCACCTCCAAAGTCAACTTATGAGGACTATATAGAGTTCATCAGGGTAAAAATAATAAAGGACAGTCATATACGTGCAGAACAACCTATACATGCATTTTCTAAATCACAGAAGATATATAACGTAAAAGGATATGTTAAGGTAAAGATTTTATATGCTTGCAGAATCTGCCCTCTACCCAGCATCCAGAGGTGTTTGGTATGCATGAAAATGTGGACATCTCTAAAGATCTACAGCAGACCAAACTACTGTTTGACTCCCTGATCCTGACTCAAGGCAGTGGCACAAAGGAAGGAGGAAGTTCTGGAGGTGACAGCAACCTGCTGGATATTGCTAGTGACATCCTATCTAAAGTAATAACCTATAATTTCTATTATGTGATACAAGAACTCTTATGTAACGCGATGTGTAACCTGTAATGTGATGCAATCCTATAAGTTTCTATTATGTAATGCAAGAACTCTTATGTAATGCAATGCATTTTGTTTCAATATTTTGCTGTGAAATATCTAGATTCCAGAAAACTTTAGCATTGAGGCTGCCCTTGCGAAGTTTCCAGTGCGGTATGAAGAGAGCATGAACACAGTGCTTGTTCAGGAGATGGAACGATATAATAAGTAGGTCCTCTAATTACCCAGTGTTTTATTTTTATGCATGATTTTGCTTTTGTCTTTTTTTCATGTCATGTTGATTTCATGTATATATAAATCCTTTTATCCTCAGTTTGTGCAAAACAATTTATGAGAGCCTGCAGAACCTGATAAAGGCCATTAAGGGGCTTGTTGTAATGGACGCAGGGCTGGAGGCTATAGCAAGCAACCTGCTTGTGGGAAAAGTGCCAGAGAAATGGGCAAAGCGCTCCTACCCCAGTTTAAAGCCTCTGGGCAGCTACATCACTGACTTACTTGCTAGGCTTAAATTTCTTCAGGTTAGAATAGATGTATTTTACATCTGTATTTATATCTGTAAAGTCATTTGATTTTACACCTTAGGTTGAATATGCAAATAATGTAGTGACGTGATACAAAATGCTTAGATGTTCTGACCAAATTGTTTCAAAATGTTATGATGGTTTACTTTTTTCTAGTAATTGCCTAACGTTTTATGCATTTTAGGACTGGTATGACACAACCAAGCCCAATGTTTTCTGGCTGTCTGGCTTCTTCTTTACTCAAGCTTTTCTGACAGGAGCCATGCAGAACTATGCCAGAAAATACTCCATCCCTATTGACCACCTTGTATTTGACTATGAGGTATCTGCTGCTTACACTTCTGTATTCTGCTAGCAGAAAGTTTTGAATGACACATGTTTAATAAGATATCTAGTGGTTCTTCCATCTTCCACTGATTATATCATGCAGGTTATGCCATTTGATACTTCAGTCACCTCCCCTGAAGATGGAGTTTATACCCATGGCCTTTTTCTGGATGGAGCTCGATGGGATAGAAAAAGGTTTGTTTATTTGAGAACAAATTATACATTTATAATGGGGTCTACATTTTAATGAAGTCTTATTTGAGGCAATTTTTCTTTACATGCAGTGGTGTCTTAGCTGAACAGTTCCCTAAAACCCTGTTTGACTCACTCCCTGTTCTATGGATAAGGCCAAGTGAGTCAACACCAGAATACTACAGTATAAGAAGAAATTTGTTTAAATTGTGATAATCCACTATTTTTGTCATGCCCATTTATAAATGTATTTATTGTCTTCCAATTTTTATATTCTAGCAGATAAGCGGGCTATGACGCAACCCCAGAACATCTATGTGTGTCCTCTCTATAAGACGAGTGAGCGTAAGGGAACTTTGTCCACCACAGGTCATTCGACGAACTTTGTGATCTCCATGACGCTACCCACAAAAAAACAACCACAGCACTGGATCAAGAGAGGAGTGGCCATGCTCTGTCAGCTTGATAGTTAATAACATAATTTTAATCTTTCAACAGCTCAGCAAATTACAGTATATATAGAAGTTAATTTGTTGTAATAACTCTGTATTTAGAATTCTATTCTGAATGCAGCAATCTTGTTGAATTATGTACCTGAAATATATTTAATCTTTGAACTGTGATCATTTGAGTCCTACTGTATGTTGAATTCTATATTAAAGCCATTAGTGAAAGATGATTTAGTGATGATTTGCAGTGCTTTGGGTGTCACATCAGGCAAACTGCGTGCATACTTTCCAATGTGTAAACTGCATGCATACCAAATGTATAATATGGTTTTCCTGTTGCCAGCCTTGATATCTTATAACCCCAGTATGTCAGCTGGGTGACCAAGCTCAGGTTCAGTGTGATCTATGTCAGAGAGGGATTGGCTGGACTAGTCCCATGATTGCATATTTTTAACTGTGTCAGGATATAAATAGCTGTTTGTCCACCACCAGCACGAAACACTTGGGGGTTATAAGTACAACAAAGCAGCAGTGTCCATTGTTGAAAGGTAAAAAGAAAAAATTTGCATCTCCAACTGTATATGTAAAAACCTTGTACTTTTGGGAAGGGTGCCAGAGATCAGTGGAGTGCTGCATGGCATGGAGTGTTGCATGTTAACAAGACAGCCACCACAGTTCAAAACACAACAGTCAGTAACCAACGTTTCATTCAGAAGTGTGGATCAACAAGCTCTCTTTTACAGAGGCTCTGAGAACACAGCGCTTTCAATTGCTTTCTAGTAATGTTTATACTGTACCTCGTGTGTTTGTGTTAATTGGATAAAACTTGTCGCATGAGTAGAATGATTACTATGTTAACGTATTACACAATACCGCACTTAGAAAATGTTTTGCTATGATCCGCTTACTCTGTACAAGCAGTATGTATAGTGAAACCTAACCCTATCCATTTTATAGCCAACTTAACCAACTTTTTGACAAAACCATCTTGACCCAAAACACTTGTAGAGGTACAATTTACCATTTTCATTCAGCGTTTGTGGTTCAACTGGATAAAAAGCGAGTAAGATGGAAGGCATGTATGATGAGGAAGAGTGGGATGACGATGAAGCAACACAATACATGATAGAGCAGAGTTTGTTGGAATATGGCAAGTGCAGAGATGAAACTCCTAGGTAAGTCTACACATAACACTCTTCATGTTTCCAGATCATAACAATCGACCTGCCTGCTTGTGTAAGCATGTATAATTGTTTGTGATTTTTCCATAGTGATCCTACACTAGAATATATTGACCATGAAGAAATATTTACAGCCATATGTGCAGGTAAGATCTGATTCATGGGCCTGATTACTGGGCCTTATTCATAGTGTTGTGATTAAATGTTTGCGTAAGCCAAACAGAACAAAACTTTTGCACGAGGTTTTGAAAATGCTGATCGTCTTGGTATTTACATGGGCACTGTACAGTGTATTGATAAAATGCAATAACGTACTAAACGTTTCACTTTTAGTACTTTTGACTAGGACTAGAATAAAAATAAATATTATTTATAAAAAGATATTTATTGTAAAAAGACAGTGGTGTAATTGAAAAATAAGTGATTTAAATTTAACCTAATACATACACTGTTTTAAAACAGTTTTTTGCAAATTATATGACTTGAAACCAATCAAACATGGTTAATCAATATGCATGTATTTACACACAGGAGCATGAGCGGAAGACTAACATTTTTCAAAATGTACAGGATTTTCTTGCGTAAGTGCAAAAAAAAATGACAACTGTTTTTCTCCAGAGGCCCTTTCTTACTATTACAGGTCAATAATAGTTACAAATTCATAATTTGTCATAGTTAGTATTACAAATTTAATATTAGTTACTAATTCATTAACACTGCTCGTACAGACAAATATTTAAAACTTAATATTTTATGGACCATACATTCCTTGTGTATGGTCACAGGAAACGAGGATGCCTTGAGGATGCTTGTGCAGCACAAAGCAGCTATGACTATGGCAGACAACAGGGGATGGATACCTTTGCATCAAGCAGCGGTACAGCCGAAAAAGAACATTTTGGAGATCACTTTTTCAGGTCTACATTCTTTATTTAAGCAAGATCTAAAGGGTTTACAGAACAAAATAGTTAAAGTAAGCATTGGGCATTTAGTTTAATTAAATTGATTATATTATCAGCATCTCCTCAGGGGTCTGCTGAGTCCCGCACACTGAAAGGAGAAACTCCTCTGTTTCTTGCTGTTGTGAATGGTCTCAGAGAGAATGCTACATTCCTGCTCCAGAATGGTTGCAACCCTGACTGTAGGAATGAAGATGAGGACTCTGCATTAGTTGGAGGTATGTAATAACAAGGTTATTTTATCGTAGAGCTCCTTAATACTGTTGTATTTAGGTGACAAAAGTTTTAAGACAAACCTCTATGTACAGTCCTGTGTTTGTAGTTAAAGATATACACTGTAGATCTTCAGTGAAGCTTGTTCACAATGTTTTTTGTTGTGTATTTACTGTCTCCCTGAACAGCCTTAAAGAATAATCAACATGACTTGGCCTGTCTTCTTCTGCGTTATAATGCTACAGTGGACCAAAAAGGCAGCCTTCAGCGAACTGCTCTGCATGAAGCATCTCTTCTGGGCTTAGAAGAATATGTGTACCAGCTTCTCCAGGCTGGTGCCGACCCCGATGCATGTGATGCCAATGAACATACACCGTTAGGACTTGCAGCCCAAGCTGGGCATTTAAATGTCGTGGAAATTCTACTTCAGAAAGGTTATTTAAATTTTGTTAAAGCCTTTATAACATGATTGCTCAAGAGGTGATAACCATCATTTCAGTTTGTCTTTGAATCCCAACTACAGCATGTGCTTCCTGGAGGTTCTTGAACCTCAACAATGGCTGTTGCTTCCTTTCTCCCCTGCTGCTGTGTATTGTGAAGGCCAATTAAGCATTTGATGTGTGAGAGAAGTTAATTATCTTTGAGCACACTCAGGCACTTGACACAGCTGTGTTGCTCAGAGTTTGAAAACATGCCATGCTTAATGTGCTTGGTTAGAAGCTTTTAGAGCCAGGGTCTAAATATGTAGGAATTTAATAGACTAAACTGGTAAAAAGTAGTAAAGCATTTATATATGTATTTATATACTTTGAAGTTGTATATAAATGAGCCTATTTTATTTGTTAATGATAAGTGGAGGCACCTGAACTACTCCTCTTTCTCACACTCTCAATCTTAGGAGCCAGTATATGGCCAAAGCGTCACTCTGCAGAGTCTGTATCAGTGCTGTTTGAGGCAGCAGCATCTGGAAACCCCGATATAATCTCGCTGCTGTTGGAGTACGGAGCTGACCCCAACACTCCCACACACACAGGCCATCTGCCCATTCACCGTACCGCTTATCGAGGCCATCTGCTGTGAGTGATGGTCTCTTTTACAATATGAATTCTCATAACTGTCCTGACCCATAGAGAAGCCTGCTTAGAGTTGTAATAGAACAATATATGTATTTTGATGTAATATTCTGTTTACATTTTGAAGATGCACTACATTTCCAAAAGTTTGTGGACCCCTGACAAATCACACCCATATACAGTATGCTTGTTGAACATCCAGTTCCAGATTGTGTCCTCTTTTTTGATGTTAAAATTACCTCCACTATTCTGGGAAGGCTTTCCAATCTCTTTTTCACTTTGAGTTCCACCACACAAACCTTAAAAAAACATGTCTTTTTGGATCTCACGTTGTGCACATGAGCCTGGTCATGCTGAAAAATATTTGGATCTCTTATTTCCAGTCAAGGAAAATTGTAATGCAATAGTATGCATAGACATTCTAGACAATTACCTGTAGATGCTTCCAGTATGAGAAAGAATCACATATGGGGGTGGTGGTCAGGTGTCCATATAATTTTGGCCATATGGTGTATTAGTAAATAAAGATGCTAATCTTTCACTTTATTGCTTTAACATTGCCCACTATCCTCACCCCACCATTACAGAGCATTGGAACAGCTTATCCCAGTGACAAAAAAAGAGGCCATAAAGGAGAGTGGTATGAGTCCATTACATTCAGCTGCTGCAGGTGGACATGCTCAATGTCTTGAGCTGCTGTTGAATGCTGGGTTTGACCCCAACTTCATGCTCCATCCTCGGGTGCGCAGGAACTACGAGGATGAGCGCAGATCAGCACTTTATTTCGCTGTGTCAAATAGTGATGTGCAGTCAGCGAGGTTACTTCTGAAGGCTGGTGCTATGCCAAACCAGGATCCTGTCAAATGTCTGCAAGTAGCCATGCGCCTGGGGAACTATGAACTGATCGACACGCTGCTGCGCTATGGAGCGAATGTGAACTACTACTCACGTGTAAATACGACACACTTCCCCTCAGCTCTACAATACGGATTAAAGGATGAGGTGATGCTCAGGATGCTGCTAAACCACGGATATGACGTACAGCGCTGCTTTGACTGTCCTTATGGTCAGGGATCTCATGTCCCTGTGGACTATGAAGGCTGGAGCACTTCTGTGATAAGAGATGTAGTGGTAAGACAACAATTTTTAGGTTGATGTCTAATTCAGTAACTTTTAGTTTTAAATATGAAGTCTGGGGACAGGGATGTCTCAAAGGGTGGGTGAAAGGGGCTGCTGCTGGCTGGGAAGGATGGTTGGGACGTACTGACTCTGCATTAATTAAAACTATAATATGTGAAATCTGCAAGAAAATATAAGGGTTATAATGATGACAGACTACTTATGGATTCAGGGTGAGCTTGTACCTGATGACAAATAAAACAATAAGTGAGCTTATTCTAGAGAAGCAATGTAATGTTATTAGGACCATCATCGCTCTGATAATGCAGTTTTAATAGTGCTGATGTCATAAATATGCGAGGGCCCTCTAGTTCTTAAGGATTTTATTTATTTATTTTTTTACATTTTTTTTTAACCATCAGGACCTTTACAGGAGGTTTTGCTCATACAAACTTGCACATATACATGTCAAACAATTTTAAATATGCATGTCATAGGCTCAACTCCACAGAAGGCATACTGGCGGAGGCTGGTTGAGAATTACTCCGTAAGCGGCGCATCCTACACACACACACTACACGTGAAGCGGCGCATCCCACACACACTACACACATCCTACACACACACTATACACCCCCCCACACACACACTACATGATGGCACAGGTGCTTGGGCCCACTCAAGCAACTATATTTTCTAGTTGTGTTTAATCACCCCAAGTCTAAAAACCTGCACACACAACAATACTAACACAATTTTTCTGTCTGCAGTTCTGTGAAGTGATAACAGTGCCCTGGCTCAATCACTTGGCAGGCCAGGTGGTAAGAATCTTGCTGGATTATGTCGACCATGTCACTTTCTGCTCCAAACTGAAGAGTGTCCTGACAGAACAGAAACAGTGGTCAGAAATATGCAAAATTCAAGGTGCGTGATCAGCAGCATAAATATGCCATGCCGTCTCTTAAACCTTTAAATGAAAGTTTTTAAAAAGATTTATATTAACTTAAAATTATACAATAATCATTACAATCCCCAAAACAGATGTCAAAAGTGTTAAAAGTTAGATGAATAATACAGCAATATTTTTTTTTTCTTTGCAGAAAACACTCGAAGCCTGAAGCATTTGTGTCGTCTTAAGATCCGTGACTGCCTCGGTCGCCTGCGACTTAGGGCTCCAGTTTTTATCAGCTTTTTACCTCTGCCAAACACTCTGAAGGACTATATCCGGTTCAAAGAGTATGATATTTACAACAAGGGATCTGTGGCAGAGTTTGAATAAGACAAACATTGCATTTACATTGTCCTTGAGTTTGCCTTTTTTTTTCATCGTCATGCCAATTGTTGCCACATGCCACAATTAGCCTACCTGTTTATTGTGCATACTTTTTTAATATAT
>JAOVVA010000019.1:10809708-10829948 GCA_028565275.1 Leiocassis micropogon
TTTAGTGGGCGTGGCCTGTGACGTATTATCATGCAGCTCCCGCTGAGCTCCTGTCTAGTGTAAATGCGGGCCGGTTCCCAGTCCGGCACCTGGCACCAACACCAGTGTAGTGGAAATGAGGTATAAGTGTGCTAAGAAAATATCCTCCCCACCATACACCTTGGCCTTGAACCATTGATACAAGGCAGGATGAATCCAGGCTTTCATGTTGTTTATGCCAAATTCTGATCCTTCCCATCAAAATGTTGCATCAGAAATCAAGACTTATCAGCCCAGGCAATGTTTTTCCAACGTGTGCGAATTGTAGCTTCATGTAGGGGTGTTCAGATCTAACGGCCACCCATCTAAAGCAGGCTACAATAGTGGGCAAATATTTAGTGCAGCTGCACACATTCTGGATGATAAGAGGGATAAACTCTTAAAATCCTGAAATTCTGATATTTATAAAGAATGTGATCAACGACCTGTGATCAGCATTGGGCGATTCTGATTTCTGTGATCGGCCCCAAATCACTGGAAACAGGTGGCAGGGTCACAGGCATCCAAGGCTCATCTATACGCATAGGGACCAAAGGCTGGCACGTCCAGTCTTATCCAATGCTGGCCACGATAGAAAGTTGTCCGAATATCCAGTGCATCACAGCCTGCTGCATATAGGGCTTAGCAGGCAAAGAGTTCAAGGGTGAACCCTTCTTATGGAGTCATGCCCCCAAGGGACCAGAGTTGAAATATATACAGTATTGGGCTAAATGTTTTGCACTTTAATGTTAAGACTGATGGATAAGAGGGAGTGTATTTAAAAAAAAAAAAAAAAAAAAGCTGCCATGCTGCATTTTACATTTGTAGTTCCATAGTTCCAATCCATAATTCTATTGTGAACTTTCAGTTTTGTTTTTCTTGCCACTAATATTGAGCTGGGTTCACCATATGTAAAGGAATTTTCTTTTTTTTCTTTTTCTTTTTTTGTGTAACCTAATGCTTTATTTTAGAAACTAATCGCATCATAGCAAAAACATCTCAGCCTCAGAGTTACTGTAAAAGAAGCGTTTTTAACAAACACTCTTCTAGTTAGTCTCTGCGATGCAGGAAGGCCCGAGGCGTTTATGGGTGGAGCTACAGATCAGAAATGGCAGGATGCACAGCTTGTGCTGCACCTGTTTGTCCCAGATACACTGTGGATTTATAACTGTGTTCCTTTATTTTGCAGTTCCTCAGGGCGAAAGGTCCACATCTATGTCGGCGGTGATGGACAACATGGGGATATGTGACACGGACCTGCGTGAACATGTTAGTCACACCACACCTATCCAGGACACACAGACTCTGCTTAAGTTATTCATCACTGCTCTGAAGAATGTGTCTCAAAGCACAGCTACTGCTGCTCCCGCTACTGCTGGCCATCTTTTGCTGCCCACGCAGCTCCAGGAGAGTGTGGCACCTGACCGGACTTGTGAGCCAGCCGAACCCCCCGCCCACTATGAGCACAACCCGCAAGCCAGACCAGCAGAGGATGAGCAGATCTCGCTGGATTACCTAGAGGTAACAGTTGATATTATTTGAGCACACACACCGCATTACAGTAAGTCCCCCACTCGTACATGTTCAATCGCGGAAGAAGTTAGATTTCTGGCGTACATTATCACACATTTCAGCATGCATCCCAGGATGTCTGGAAGCAAGCGTAAAAACAGCGGAGATGAAGCTTGTACTGCTAAGAAGTGCCAAGCTGTTGCTCGTTCTTTTAACATGAATCGTTCAACCATTGGCACGGTTCTAAAGAACAAGGACAAGATCATGGAACATGTTAGTTTTATCCTGTGTTTAGCCTATTGTGTGTCCTAGTACCTGGACAGTGTTTGTTGGACTTACAAACAAATTGGACTTATGAATGAGCTCTCCGAACAGGACTTGTTCGTATGTAGGAAACTTAGTGTAGTATTTACAAAACCACTCATACATACCTTAAAATTTGAATCAATAAATAACATTACAGAGGAATATTTGCATGCCTGTAAAGTAATATATTTCATGACAGACCAAGTTTCATATGAAAATGAAAATGTTTTCGCATGAAAATAGAAATAAGCAAGTGTGACATAGTTACCAGAAGAACTCGCATTCTCCAGCACACTCAGTAAAACCTCTATTTGTTTTATTTACAATACTGTACAAATGTCTTGAACAAAATACAAAAATCCCATAAGCAAATATTCTTTTGAAAATATTTTGTTCATAATAAAACTTGCATAAATAGCCCTAAAGAGTAATAGAATAACAGTGTCAACATTTGGTATAAAAACTCTTTGCTTGAAAATGTTGAGTAGTGTTATACACAGATTTGACCTTGCTTAAGGGTCCAAAAATGGCAGTCGGTGTTCGAACCGGAGACCTCCTGATTAGTAGTCCTAAACCAACAAGCTAACCTTGCCCCTGATAAATTTTATATCACATTAACAAGCTAGCATTTCTATCACAAATTACAGTAAAGAAAATTTAGTTTGAAGATTAAGATATAATTGGCATGTGTAAATTGTACAGTAATACATCATAATGGCTCTTATAGTCAACTGTTGGCGCATCCCTACTACATGCATGGTGTGAATATTATGCCTACGTAATACATAGATGTGGGAATTTTGCTGTGCTTGTGTTGTGCAGGATCAAATGGCTTGCAGTGTTAGCAGTATGGATTTGTGCAGTCCACCATCCAGCTTCGATCAACAGGTGCAGCTCCCTCCTGACCCTAGTCATAACCTCTTACAGTGGAGAGCAGCCTCAGTGGGTATGTCTCACCCTTCTGCTTTATTGAAATGCTTAATTCATTCTGTATTGTTTGTATGCATGAGCAATGTGAAGGTGACCTAATAAAGGACTTGCCCAGAAATATATCTCAAATGATTATAAATATAGAGACTAGTCAATTTAATCTGTCTGTATTGACATTAATACATATAAACGGTAATGCAAATTTATATTATTCTCCAAATTTGACATCTGAAACTGCATATGAAGTGTTCCGATTTGTCATATCTTTAGTATTTGCTTTTTCTCCCTGGTCACAGTTCCGGTTCCTACAGATGAACCAGGGACATCAGGTACATCAGTGATGGACAGATCAGTACCAGCAGCCAGCCAAACACTAGACTCCATCCTGGACCAGGAGTTTCAGACTCTCTGCACGGGCATTCAGGACCTGATGGAAAGGCATCAAATATTTTACCTTTCCCAGCCTGCACTTCCTCAGCATGAGTACACGACCAGCAGATTAGGGTCCACCTTCTCTCCGTATGTCTCGAAATTTATCTCACCTCTGCCAGTACAGGGTTGCATCAGCATGCTATGCGAAAAGATGAACCACATGATTAGCACATGTGCTCCTCCTCAATACCATGTTACTCCCAGTGATGCAGTTCAACCTGCTCCTCTTCCTCCTCCACCTCCTCTTCCACCTGTTGTTCCTCTTGCTGCTGCACTTACTGCACCTCCTACTCTTCCTCCTCCTCCTGCTGCTGTCACGTCCTCCAAACAGTCAGCTTCGAAGGATAAATCGCCGGAGTCTTCAAACAAAGCAGCCAGCAAGCCACAAACACCTGTGTCAACACCGACCCCTACCCCTACTGCACTTCCTCCTGTCCCCAAGAAACAGCCGTCCCCTACCAGAAAATCTCACCCAGAGAAAAAGTCAGATCCAATGGTTCCAAATGTTGCAGACAGTCCCAAATGCAAGCCCGCAGTCAGCACCGGTCTCCCACTGATACCCGAGGTGCCACCCGAACCAGCCCAGACTGGTGCACCCGGGAATGACGTGATTGGTCAGATCGAGCCAAATGTGCTGTGCACATTGGTGGAGATCATGCAGATGAATGCAGTTAGGTTTTACATACAGCAAGGGGACGAAGAGGAAAATGACCTCTGTGCTAAGATTAAGGTAGGATCTTATTGTCTTAACTCTACCGTTTTTTGTTTTTGTTTAGATTTAGTTTGCCGCTGTTCTAAGTGTATGTTCTGATTCATCGCAGAGGTACTTGAAAAGCCTTGGCAACATTGAGTGCAGTCCTCTGACATATCTGGAAAGCAGCTGTCAACAGAAGTTTATGGTTATCATTCAGAATGAAGACATAGCTTCTCATGTTCACAAGGTTTCTTTTATTTTAATTTCCCTTTAATTATTTTCTACATTTACAAATTGAGGACGCATTTGTTTCTAAACCATTCGAAATCTCTCTTTCAGATTCCAGGATTGGTGTCCTTAAAGAAGTTGCCTACGGTGTCTTTTGCTGGCGTGGACAGCCTAGATGATGTGAAAAATCGCACTTACAATGAGCTTTTTATGTCTGGAGGCCTAATCGTATCAGACGAGCTCATCCTCAACCCAGACTTCATCACTTTAGGTAAGCTCTTGACACTGGATGAAGACAGCTATCAGGACTTATTATTTATGAGGTTGAATAAAAGGTTCATGCTTTCTCTGTTCACTTTATGTAAATAAGGTCTGTTAACTGATGGTTATTAACAATTCTTAAAAAAATGTGTAATGCGCCTACGCCTGTATGGCTTTGCACATCTTCTTTGGTTCATGTTCAGGAGGAAAGTGTGTGTTTTTAATTGTACTTCAAGTTAAACTTCGATTCAGTATTCACACACACACACACACAGGTCACTTGCTGGTCTGCGGCTTTATGTTTTATGTTGTTTTTCTTTTGATGTTGCAGAGAAGCTTCAGGCATTCTTACAGTTATTGGAAGAGCAGAGCATGCCATGGAAGTGGAAGGTGCACTGTAAGACTCAGAAAAAGCTGAAGGAGCTCAGCAGGTCAGTGCTTTCAGCACAGCAAAACACATTGCATTATGACATCAGTGTTATTCTATATTATTTGTCTGTCTGCAAATTAAGTGATAAGGTTTAGAGACCTAACAACATTTCAGAGCATTCATTTGTTTGCTAATACTTGTTTGATGCTGATAAGTTCACTTCACCGGTTCTCTCTGACTCTCTTTGCCTCTTGACTCTTCTAATGCTCTTTCTCCTCTCCAACAGGTCGAACAGCGAAGCTCTGAATCTGCTAAATCTCCTGACGGCTTATCAAAAGAAGCACTTGGTGGAGTTCTTACCTTACCACGAATGTGATGCTCCGTCACGACAAGCACCAGATCTGGACTGTCTGGTGAAGTTACAGGCTCAGCACACACAGCTCCGACACATCATCTTCCTCACTGGTACATGCATGCACGAACACTCAAATAGTAATACTGTAGACTGCAATCCTATGTATTTTACCCCATGCTTGCTTATTTCTCCATTTAGTTTTTGCTATTAACGAAATTAGACACAGAAGTAACCTATAATCATTTACATCATCATTTGGGATTTTCATTTATTCCAATTTTTTTTTAACAGATAAGTCGATTGATGTGCCCAAGTTCTCGAGTAACGGGATCATCACTGCTAGCTTAAATGACATCATGAAGGACTTTGAGAGCCTGATAATCAGGGCTCGAAGTGAAGACTCTGCCCTGCCTGTTGTCCCGGCTCCAGGTGACGGCCACAGTGTGGAGTTTGTGACTAATGAGACTTTTGGATCCAATTTCAATATTCTAAAGCAGATCTAACTTGCTGTGTTATTTGACGATCCTTGTTCTTGTTTTTATTTCTTTTGTACATCTAGAATAAGAACCGTATCTTTGGAACGTTTTAATTATACAGACCATTTCTAAATTGCCTTTCTTCCATTCAGAGCCGGACGCGTGTATGGATGAGGAAGACATGTCCCTAGACTCAGATGAGGAAGTAGCCGTGCCAGCACAGGACAGAGCTGCAGAGAAGCAGACCGCTCTACCTCTTCAACCTGTGAGTGAGGACATTCTGCCCCCGATCTCTGACCCGAACAGCACTGACCATCTCTCCTCAAATCCCGTGGATTACACCATTCTCAAGGCGGCCATCTCGCAGTATAAAGCTTCCAAGCAGACTGGAACATCAATGGCTGAGGGGGAGGAGAACTTGGCTAGTTTTGGCGTGAACCCCCACCAGAGCTACTTGTACCCCAGCTCGGCACAGTGGAGCCCCTATTCAGGGTCTCCCGGCTATCACATGAGCTCTGCCTATTCCTCACCTGCTTGCTCAACCAATCAAGGACAGGAGTACTGCCAAGTGAACAGCATGAGTGTAACCCTGGCCAACCCTGTTCCCTTGTCCCAACCTGCCGATCAGGCTAATCTCAGTTCTTCTTGTGTGAACCCACCTGCGAACACTGCTCCCCTGGGCCTGTCCCAAACCTCCTGCAGCAAAGGGGAAATGGATCCAGATGGGCTGTCCTGCCCTCCAGCCTTGCCTCAGGCTCAAACTCAGTCTCTTGCAAATGGCAGTCAGCCATTTTTGCCTGGCTCTCAAGATACACAGAATAAAGCCATGGAAACTCCTACCCTCTCTTTATCGTCCTCTGTACCTTGCACTTTGCCCAGCTACCCAGATGCTCCCATATTCCCTGGTCCCATACCTACGCCCCCTGCGCCACCCGTGTATAACTGGGCACCCTCAACAGGGCCCCAGAACAGCTATGTACTGGGGGTAAGCCCGGCACCATTCGGGAATAATGAAGGTGCAGCTTCATGTGAAGGATTATGCTTAGGGACTGGTGAAGTATTGACTGTTAACAATAAGGATGATGGAAGCACATCTTGCACGGCGCCTTCCTCCTTGCAGTTTGAGGTCGGAGGGATTGAGAAGTGCAGCACATCGGGTAGTGTGATGCCCAGGATTCAGGGCAATAGGACATCAGTAAATTCTTGCACAGAGAGCCACAGAGGTGGCATGATGCCTGCCCGTGGCATGAGTGGTGGGGGCATGCCTTGCAACCCCAGAGGGCTCCTACCCCGTCCTGGGGCAACCATGCGACCTGCATGCCGAGGTGGGCCACATGGACCGATCTCACACAGTGGGAACCGCATGTTCGGCCCTCGAGGGCCCATTCCAGGGCTTATGGACATAAGGCGTGGAGGCTTCAGAGGAAGAGGAGCTCCCCCCATGCCCATGAGGTCCAGACCAGGCAGAGGGTCAATGTGGGGAGGAACACACTGTAACCGAGGCTATGGACCTCCAAAAGATTACTACTCAGACTACACTTACTAAAATGTTGGGAGCAGTCAGTAACTATAGACTACTGCCATACAGAATGTATATATTCAACATGAAGAGCACATTTAAAACTAAGGAAAAAAAATTAATTGGTTTTGTACCATTAGATCAACAAATCAGACTGTGACAAGGTTCATGTCACTCAAAAATGCTCTTCTTTAATAAGTTGTTTGGAACCTTGTTCAAACCACTATATTTATATCGCCAAGAAATGTAATTGCCTTTCAATGTTTTTTTTTGTGTTCTAATTTTCAAAATGGTTTGTGAACAAGGGGCAAAACGCAGACAATATTTTTTTAAAAAGAAAAAAAGTGAATCACTCTTCATTTTAGCTGCTTTTGTTTTTTTTTGTTGTTTTTTTTTTTACATTCTTGGTTGTACAAATGTTCTATTAAACAAGGTTGTATAAACATATTGTGTTGAGTATATTACACTGAGATTCTTTTATTTATATTCATGTTTAATGCTTTTCAAAGAATCATTCATTTTCAGTTTTTTGAACCTCACACTTTTGCTCTCTGGCCAACAGAGGGCAGCTTTTCCTCAACTGGGACAGTGGCAGCATTGGAATGAAGTTTCGCCCTGCAAAAATGTTTTTTGTTTTCATTATTTTCTTTTTAATCATGACCTTTTGTAGGTTTGGAATACAAGATCTGTTTCATAAATGTCTCTTAAGCATGGAGACAGTTTGTGTCTTCATTTTACCAATATATTGCCTTTTCCATGTGTTCAACTAAATCTCTGGATTTCTGGTCGAAAATAATCAATCTGTACTAATTTCTTTAAAACAAAACAAAAAAAAGAGTGTTGATGTTTGTGCTGGAGTGAAAGCAGATCACAGCAGCATTACGCATTTTATTTGTCGTACTTGAGAGCTCATCTGGGAATCTCACATTTTTATTATGTACTGGAGACATAATTTGGCAAAAGGTATAATGGGTACGTCATTCAGAGGGCTAATAAACGGAATATAACCTGATCTAACGTCAAAACACAGCATTAAATCTCTTGCTTCTATAAAGATGGCACTATTATAATATCACTAAAGGGCTCAAAGTATGTGGAACCCTGTCTATTACCCCTACATGCCCTTTCCAAAACAAATGGCATTAGCCCAGAGCTGGTCCCCATTTGCTTCTATACCAGCCTATACTCTTCTGGGAAGCTTTCCACCTGATTTGTGGTGTGTGATTTGTGTGGGTTTGTGCTCATAGCCATAAGAGCATTGGTGAGGTCAGGTACAGATATTGGGCAAAGAGGCCTGGAGTGTAGTTTGCATACCTATCCATTCCAAAGGTGTTTAGGTGTTAGAGTTAAGGGCAAGGCTCTGTCCCGTCAACCCACTTTAACCTTGGCAGATCATGCGTTTATGGATCTTGCTTTATGCACAGGGGCATTTTATACTTGAACATGTATGGGGCCCCTTGGTTCTGATATGAGGAATTTTTAATAATCCAGTATTAAAAGATACAGTAGACATTTGTGTGCTTCCAACTTTGTGGCGAAGGTTTGGGGCCCACAAGTGTGATGCTCAGAGTCCACAAAAATTCACCCATATAGTATAGATGTGTGCTTCTGTGTCTATTATAATTGTTCCAACTAGAGCTGACCGGTTACTGGTTATGGCACAATAGAAATGCATTGACCTGCTAATCCTCAGACTGTGCATTTGACTTCCTGTTACAGCTCCCCCAGGGCGGAACGTTGCACTCTTGCATCAATTGTTGTGACACCAGTCGATCATATGTGTCGCCCTTTTATTTTGTCCCCCTAACTAAACGTGTACGACATTTTAAAAAGTTTGTGTCTCAGAGTAAGCATGTGATAGCCTTCATTCTCCTTGTTGCATTAGTATTTTGGCTCAGTTGCAAAGGTAGAATGGCACTAGAAGGCAGATCTGCCAAGAGCAAGTTACAGTAGTCTAGTTTTGAAATGACAAGGGACTGAACTAGGACCTCAGTTGCATGAAGAGGAGGAGGTCTTGTGAGATTGTCTAAAGCATTGTAGAAGGAATTGGATCCATTGGGGAGGAAATAGGATCATTAAAAAATGTTTCTGCGAAAGATAAGATTATTTCAGTCTTTTCAGTAGTCTCTTTAGGACAGGGCAGGAGAACCCAGCAGGTTTAAGTAGTAAGGAAAAGATACAGAGGTTGTGCCAGGCAGGACAGTTGGCAGCAGGGGGACTCCCAGGTATCTGTATTTTTTGAGAAACATTTAGGCTTCTCAATTTTATCATACCATCTGATGCAAAGGAGGTTATGGAGACATCAGAGATAGAAATAGTTTAATCAAGCTTCATATCTCCTGTTGTCCAAAATGTGGATGCATGCAACAGGGTGGCGATGACAACTGCACAGGTGACCCTTCAGTTTGGTGACTAGGCTAATGCTGCTTGTCTCCCAGACATTCTCTCTGAGCCTCCCAAATGCCTTGAAAAGTCTGTGGGTGTCAGTGTAGATGATAGATGAAGTTCTCTACAAACTGCAGTTTCAAGCCTTTCACTGTTATACAGGTTCTATGGTATGGGGTGCCAGGGGCAGGTTGGGCCAACACTGGAGTATTCCTTATACTATCAGTAAACAATTGTCACAGGAGAGAATTTGTCCTTGCATTTTCTGCTCTAGACGGACATTAATGGTGCAGTCATCAGCGAAGAGAAAAGCTCTGATGACTGTCTCCTTCACCTTCTTAACTGCTTGAGGTCACCTGGAGCTAAAGAGCTCGCCATGGTGACCTTACATGGATACCAGGGTTTGTGTCTCCAAAGGCGTCAGTCAGCATTGGTGGGAACATTATGCTGGAAATTGTTGGGGCAAGGACATAGCCTTCGTGCCATTGGTGACTGGGAAGGCTCCAGATACTTTGCCGTTGTCAAGTACATAGTCCATAATTCCATCATGGAATAAGCGGACTATGGCAGTGAACTTCTTTTGGCAGCCGAACATTTCCATTCTTTACCATAGCCCATCCTGACTGAGAAATTCAAAACTTTTTGTGAGGTTGACCCTGATTGTATTCAAATCTTGATGTTGTTCTACAGTATGTACTTCTCTTGGAACTGCCGTGCCACTAAGATTATGTCAGTGGTTCCTTGACCAGCACGAAAGCTGCACTAGCTCTCTGGGAGATGGCCTTGTTCCAGGTGCCTCATCAGATGGTGTGGCAAATTATGGGCTACAATCTTTCCGCCTATAGACAGGAGAGAAATTCAATTCCATTCTTGCATAGAGCAGTTGAGAGTTGCTATGTCGATGTAGTGAACGAGCTTTCTGCCCACAAGAGCAGTCATTCATTTGGGTCTGTCACCTTTACTGTTGTCAAGGAGATTTTGCTAAATGTTGCTAAAGTGAACATAATCACTTTTCTTCTTCTTGAGTTTTGATCACAAAGTGGGATCCCCACCAACTGGCGCTTAAAAGCCATGGTGTGTTGAGGCAGGCTAAATTTAGGGAATCTCCATCTTATGCTTAGCTTCATCACTAGGCTATAAGGGCAAACAATGATTCTAGAAAGTGCTAGGAAGAGACAAAAAAGCTAGAACAGACAGACTCCTTAATTGTGCATGATGGAACATTATTCATTTATGCAAAATTTTAAGTTAAATGTAGCATCACCAATATAAGCAGAACATAGTACATTTTTAAATGTATTTAATTGTATGTCTCTGTGATAGTCTGACATGGAAGACATTTATTGTTATATGGTTTTATTTGTATCATACAGGGTAACAATAGACCGTTTTGAAAGATCTCTGCAATCGCACAGTGTAAAACAGTTTTTTTCTACTACTGAAGCACAACATTGCATGCTACAACTTATCTCTTATGTTTGCATGATTTACATACGAGTGGGTGCCCAGTTCAACTTTTCTGCACTTCCATTTTGTGACATGTGGGAGGAAGGATAGAGTTTAAGGCAAAAAAGGTTGAAAATTGTCAAACACTGGCTTTATCCTGGGAGTAATCTGGTAAATCCCAACCTGTTCAGGTCCCTGCTCAGCAAATCTGATCATCTATCCAACACATGAACTCTGTGTGTGTGTGTGTGTGTGTGTGTGTGTGTTTGGAAGAAGGGAAGAAGGGGTCTATGAGCAAAAACATTTATGTAACTAAGTACAGCTTTATCTCTGCACACTTGCCAAATGTAAGCTTTGAAGTCATTGAATCCATGGCGACTTTTATACATAAATCTCACAAGATGAGCCAGCAGCAAAAATCCGATTGATGACTGTCCTAAACATAACTCAGTAAGTAAAACCCCAAAATTCTAACATTAAAGCCACTCAAAAATGTTGTCAAGAAGCATAACTTAAGCTAGGAAACTGTCCAAAGAGGAATAGGTGAAACATGACTAATCTGCCTCATTGAATCTAAATGGCTTCACCTTTATTAATGGTATCTTAATGCAGCTGACCTTAATAACTGTTCTAAAAACTTGACTATCTTTACTGGGGCAAGATAAAAAAAAAGAGGAACATTATAAAAAGAATTTAAAGGATTTATGTGTGGGCTTCTCTTTCAGTTTGTTTTTCATGCATTTTGTCACTGGTGTAGGAGGAACAGAAATATTTTAATCTCGTGCTATAGCATATTCACATTATAAAACAGCAGCTGGCAATGGTTTTGCACATGATCAGCTTGTGCTGATGTGTTGCTGCAATCTGCTAATCTTTCACATCCAGTTTATGGGGGGAAAAGACTTTTTAAAGGTCCTTAAGGTCTTAAATGTCATATGAATAGGTTAAAGCATCTGACAATTGAGGTAAGATGAAAGAAAAAGGTTTCTAGAGTAATTTGAATGCGTTTATCTACAGTTTCTTTTTGTCTGCAAACGTGAGTATAAGGAATTTTACCCAAACATTCTTATTGGATAAACCATTAAATGACAAGATATAAGCATGAACAACTTCATCCCACGCCAGGCCCCAATTTAACTGCAGTGCTAGAGGCAAGGACACATGCTGGTGCGATCCTATACAATTTTCAAAGCATGCAATTGAGAGGATTATATGGTGGTATAAATTCACTCCTACACTGCCATGTGCCACTCAAAGATTATTTCATTAAAACCTTCATCAATATATCTCCCACTGCTTCACACAGTTTGACACTTTCATAGCAAGATAGATGTTTGTAATGAAAATTCATACCAGGAAAGGTGTTTTGGAACTAGAGAAGCAGTACAAAGTAATAATATTCAATTTGTCCTTTTCCACATTCATAGACATAATAATAATTTTAAAAAAAACAGAGCTGATTTATCATGGTGAACTGTTTTTGTAAATACAGCCTAAAAACAGAAACCATTTTTTTCATCATGATTTGCATACCTAAGATTAATCGGACGTTTCCAAAAATATACTGTACACAAAACCTGCAAAATGCCTGTGCCTGTAGCTGTGTCCTACACCTGATCCCCAAATTCTTTTAGTCAGGTTTAAAATCTGCTGTAAGGTTCCCATTTGTTTCCTCCACAAGTCCCTCAAGGAAGACCAAATGCTTGTCAGGGTCAGACTTATCCATCAGATTGAGGCTAACAGCTGGTGAAACCTTGAACATGAATGACAGAGACTGGAGGTCCTCTCCAAAGCTAAGGGTTGTTGGTGAGGTTGGTGGGGCTCTGCACCAGCCACAGCGGCAAGGGGTTAAATAAAGATACCCGAGTATGAGAAAGAGAGTGATGGCGCAGCTCAGCAGAGTGGTGTATCCAGTGCTGAAAGGTTCAGTTTGCAAAAGGTGAGAATCTACAGTTAGGTTCACCTCACGGGTTTCGTTATTCATCCTGACTGTGTCCACAGCAAGGCAGCGGTAGACTCCTGAGTCCCTTGACTGGACGGATAAGATCTCCAGACTGCCATCTTTGTTTAGCCACAGGGTACCATTTTTAATCAAATAAGTCATGTTTTCTTGATGAGGTATAATCCAAGAGTAAGAGAGAACCACATTACTGAGTGTGCCAATACAATCTAGTCTGACCTGTTCCCCTTCGTAGACTATCATGTCAGCCTTGGGGGAGATCAATGAAATCATCTTCTCTATAGTACAGTTATCAAAGAAGTGAGGGCTGTAGAGGAATTTGATGGAGATAAGTGGTTCCCCTAACATCCGGCATGAATATTCGTCTTTAAAATGTCTGACAGCTTCATAACCCTCCTTCTCCCAATGCCAAAACATGCGATATGTTGAACAATCACATATGAAGCTGTTATTATAAATGAACAAGCCTCTCTGTACAGTCAAAGGCAACAGAACAATATCATCCAGAGGCAGTTGTGAAATACGGTTAGAAGAGAGATCCAGAGTGACCAGCTTAGGATGGCTGTGCTTGCGGAAGGAGAAAAAGGGGAAGTCAGTAATCTGATTGAGGCTTAGGTAAACCTTCTTTAGGTTGCTCAGTCCCATGAGAGCATTGCTCTCCACGTGGGTGATGCGGTTGTTATAGAGTAGTAGTTCTTCCAATCCCAGCAGGTCTTGAAAAGGGTGTCTCCCCACTATCTGCAGTCTGTTGGACGAGAGATCAAGGTGGGATACCGTGCTGGTGTTGTGAAAGGCTGTAGGGCTGAGCAGAGAGATTTGGTTATGCGCGATGCACAAAACCTTCAGCCTGGTAAGTCCATGCAAGGTTCCTGGTGCCAGCCATGTGAGCCGATTATGACTGAGGTCCAGGATGGAAGTGGTGGAAGGTAATACAGAGGGAAATTTCTCCATACCCACAGATCCACAGTTTACAATGTCTGAGGTGCACAGGCATCCTGGAGGACAGTTAGCGTCTGACAAGTGGAACCAGATAGTAGTCAGAACTAACAAAGTTGTTGAGGCCATTCTTCTTCGATAGACCAATAGAAGAATAAAGAACTTAGCATCTTAGATGGACAGATGTTTTATTGTAATCCATGTCTGTCGCAGATTGCAGTATTTTCAAATAGCAGTCCAAGTATGCACAGTACAAAATACAATATCCACTTGAATACTTATATAATATACTTAGCAGTACTCACAGAATACAGTCAAACTGAGGTTCAAAAAGTCTCGTTTTGGTTGCTTCGTTGATTATTTGTTGTTAAAAAATCAGAGTGGTCCTCTTTAGCTTCTGTTCCATATGCGACACATATCCATCTTCTAAATAAAAACCCACAGCAGTAAAACATGTACTAATCTCTGAACCCAGCTTTGTTTCCCTCCTGCTGAATCCAAGTAATCTCTCTCTCTCTCTCTCTCTCTCTCTCCCTCTCTGCATTTGCTTTTAATCACTTCTGGCATTGTTTTTCTTTACATCCATTTCACTTAGAATGTACATACTCACTCTACTTCCATCTTTGCCTCTAAAGAACATTTTTAAGACGTACTAACCTAACAGATTTTGTCACATGATAAGTAAAGAATTGTCACTTTTCTTTTGCTCCTGAAAAGCTGGCAGCTGTAGTGTGAGTGTTGGTCATGCTAGCCTGAGGTTCTTTATTACTGTCACAGTGCATCAGTCTTACATTGATTGCACTTCACTATGAGCCACTGGCACAGAGCTAGAGCTGCTCCTAATGTTATTTTGAAGCCTTTTAAAAAAAATTTTTTTTTTACATTTTTATTGCACTGATGTGTGACTAATGGTTTATTTTGAAAATGCATGGCATGTGCAGCAATTCTTTTTAAATTAATATCAATCTAATTTTTATTCAGTGTTTGTTCAAAGGTCACAGAAGTTTCTAAACGAATGTCAAGCTGGGGAATTATATGAATTATAATCGCCAATTTTGATGCTGATACCCAAAAGAATAAGATCTGGTTTAGGTTGGGGAGTAAAATGGATGGAAGCAAAACCAGAGTAAAAACAGAGTATGCCCTGCCCCCAATAAAATATTCCTATTATATATGTTACTGTTTGTGATATTAGTGTCAGTTTTGTAATAAATTAGAGACCCAGTGAGAGGGCAATGATACCTGATGCATATTGTCATCATTATATACAGTATGTTTAAGATATATAATAACAAAGTGTTATTATTGTGACAGATACATGTAAAAAGCATCACTTTACTTTTGCATACACTCCAATATGATGTAAAGTCCTTTGGTCAATTATTGTTCCTTTGACTTTGAATCAGTTTACAATAAGTTAAATAAATGTGTATTAATTGTGGTTAATATTCAGTCGAACCATTTTAAATGTCTGCCACACCTGCCACAGGATACATCTATACACCCTGTATACCCTGTATAGGGGGTCGTGGGGACCTGGTGCCTATCCAAGAGAACTTAGGGCATGAGGCTGAGTACACCTTGGACTGGGTGTCAATCCAATGCAGGGCTCATACACATACACACACTTACTTGCTTATTCACACACTGGATGGGCAATTTGGAAAAATTGCCCATCCAAAATGCCATTAGCCTAATCTGCATGTCTTTGGACTGCGGAAGGAAACCAGAGCACCTGGAGTTTTTATGTTTATACCATAAGATAAAAACTCCACACACACAGACCCAAGGCAGGAATCAAACCCGAACCTTGGAGGTGCAAGGTGACAGTGAAAACTACTAAACCATGGTGCTGCCTTGATTGCCTAGATGTTTATTTTGGAGAAGAAAAAAAATTCAGTAAACAGTACAAGGAAATTCCTGCAATAATTGCACATACAATAGATAAGAACAAAAACTAATTACCCAAGCCCAGTGTTGTAGAATGCATGCATGCATAAAGTTTATACCTTGTTATTTATTGTTACAGTAGGTTGATATTAAGACTTTATTAAGTGACGTATGCCCTCTAGTGGTCATTTTGGTATTTAGTGAGAACAGATGGTTTCGCCAGCGCATGTACAGTACAGTATTTTACACACCATTCATGCTGAACTCAGTTTGGAGAAAAAAAGCGTTACAGCAATAATCATAAGTTGTTACTGAAGACATAGATTAGATACCTATGAATTTGCTGTAAGGTAAAAAAAATGCTATTGATAAAGCTTGACTACATTCAAGTAAAATGCCCTAATGATGTAAACATAGTGTAATCATGCTTTTGATGGAAAAGGAGAAAAGTGTTAAAAGGATTGATGCCTTTGAACATTAAACAAAAATTAAATAAATATAAAATTATAGCAAGGCCGTCTTTAATGTCCAAAGGACTAGTTAAGAGGTTAATGAGTGGTTTATCAGTTCATCACCCTTGCAGCTGCCAGCAAATGTACTGTACAAATAAATAGTTCATCCATTATAAAAATAAAACAAAGTCACCAAGGACCATGTCATTATATGTGAATTATATTATGATTAATGAAGTCATTAACTAAAGGATTAAACTCCCCCAACATGTGTATCATGTTAGATTTTCTAAAATAGAAAATGATAGAATGGTCACTGCATGTACAGTCATTCAACAGTGAAATGCAAAACAAAATCGTATTTCTCTTAGTATCCTTCATTCCTTTGTTTTTTCACAAGAGTGTGTGTGTTTAAAAGTGGTCCATGGAAAGACACGTAAACCAGTAAACCAGGGTCATTGATGCCCAAAGCTCAGTGATGCTCATGGGAAGCAAAGGCTAGTCTGTCTCTCATGATCTGTTATAATAACTGAAACTGAATACTGGCTATGATAGACAGGTGGCAGGTGGCAGAACACATAATGCTGTGTATGGAGTTGTGTACCTGCTGACTGGTCAGAGTACCCATGCTCTCCACCATTGAAAGAGCCCACAGAAGACACATAAATATTAAAATTGGACCATGAAGCGATGGAAGAAAGGGGCCTGGTCTTTAGGTAACTCAGGTAACTTTACATCATAGAGATGGTGAGTGCAGATGTTGTGTAAAGCATTACACAATGTTTTACTATGAAGTCTTGGATCCTGGCATATAAGTGAATGTAACTTTGAAATGCATCACCTATCTGAGCACTGATACTGACTAAGCACATCTCTTCATGGCAACCTTATTCTCTTTCAACTGGATAATGCTGTATCCTGCTGCACCAACCTGTTCAACCCCTTCAAATAGTTGAAGGAACGTGATTTAGACTTTAAGGTGTTGCCTTGGGCTTCAAATTCCCCAGATTTAAATCTGATAAAGCATCTGTGGGATGTGACTGACCAACAAGTCTATGGATGATCCATGGAGGACCCACTTCACAACTAACTTACTTACTCACTGCTGCTAACATCTTGTTACCAGACAACACATTTATGTGCATTATTCACATATCAGGGCCGAAATAACTTTTTCTGTTGTCCTCATTTTCTTCTATAACCTACGTAAAAACATATTTAATATCCCATAAATAAACCACCATTCAGAAGAACAGGTGAGGAAAAAAAAGAGTATGCCCAATTTCCATAACCATTTAGAGAGCAATTAGGTGTTACTAATGAAATGCACAAGATTAATTAATCATTCAAGAAGTGTGACTACCTCTGTAAAAGCAAACATTTGGCACTATGCGGTTCTGGATCACTTTGAAGCAAGCACTTTACCTTATGCCAAGAAGTAAGGACATCAGCCATGACACCCGACAAGCAAACGTCACTGCTCTTCAATCTGGGAAGGGTTATAAGGCCATCTCACAACAACTTAAAATGAACCTTTCTACAGTGAAAAAGGGTTGTTTACAAATCGAGAGCATTCAAGACAGAATATTGTTACTGTACATTCATTAAAATCATTCAAACATATCCATATTGAAGAATGTGAATTATTTTGGCAGTTGAAAATGTTTGAGAATCCTCATCATTAACTTGTTATGCATTACAAAAACATTTAGCTAGAAATTAAGACCCCAAATCAGTTGTGTATTCTTTCCTCTTTTTCGACCTCAATCTCTATGGCAGTAGAAATGACTTGAGACAGCCTAGAAGTAATAAAAACAAATAATGTGTTTCACCTCAGACATGGACTTCACATTGTACAACAATATATTTGTATACTTTTCTAGCAGTTCATTCTCATCACTCCACCCACCTCCAAGTTTCATGCAGGTCTGGTGAATTCCTTTCTCCCAAAGCCTGTGTGCTTTTCCTGATGATGGCCTGCTGCAGCAATTTGAGCTTCCTCATTACAGTCTAAATGAGGTACTGTGGCATAATTAGCTTGCAGTTGGAGCTCATGCAATCTTGCTTACAGCATAGAAAAATGTGTTTTGCTTCTGTTTCTGCCTAATGACTTGAGGACAAATAAGAAGGTTCATGTTCATGCTCAATTTCCAGGAATACTGATTGCCATTCTTCTTACCCTCATTAACATGTCTGCAAATCTGATTGTTTTCCTGTTGTTCTTATTACTTGATATTGTATAACCTTGTGAGTGTATGTATTAAAACACAACTGCGCTGAGCAAAACCTGAGATTAGAAGTAATTGGCAAGTGAAGTCTTGATGCTTCTGGGAATATGTTTTGTCAGCGGTTTAGCACAGTCACCTCATACCTCCAGGGTTGGGGGTTCAAATCTCACCTCCGGTCCGGTGCGTGTGGAATTTTCATGCTCTTCACATCCTTGGTCGGTTACCTCCAGGCACTCCGGTTTCCTCCCACAGTCCAAAGGCATGTGGTTTTGGTTGCTTGGTTTTTCCAATTTGTCCTTAGTGTGTGATTGGGTGTGTGGGTATCTGTGTGCGCGTGTTCCATGCGTCAGGTTGGCACCCCATTCGGAGTGTGCCCCTGCCTTATGCCTTAAGTTCCCTGAGACAGGCTTAAAGACCCCTGTGACCCTACACATAATCAGAGGTATAGACAATAGATGGTTGGATGAACAAAATGGACGAAACCAAGTGTATCGAGCCTTGTAGGTAAATCTTGATGTGCCTTGATGTCAATCCATATCTGAATCATCTTTAAACTGAATTAGCCCTTATAGATTTTTTTTTTTCTTTTTTTACACACATACATTAACCTAGGTCAGGATCAACCTAACCTGAAGCGGTTATCGTGCCACTCCAAATGGATTCCACTATAATTAGGAATTATTTCTAAGCCTGTAATGGCTAAGGCTACAACCCTGACCGAGATAACATGATTGCTAAGGTGAAATGAATGAATGAATAATGTAAATCAATGAGTTTCATAATCAGACAACTGTTATTATCCTAATATATGCTGCCAGTAGGTCAAATTATAAGTGAGAATAAGCTTAACTTTGTTGTGCTAATTATATGCAGTCATATACTGTATGTGATGGGGTGTTTGTAGTTAAATTAAGTTAGGCCTAATTGAAAAATTGGTAGAATAGTTTTAAATTCTATCCAATCTATCCAATGACAGAAATGTAAGCACTTTTGTAAGTCACTCTGGATAAGAATGTCTGCCAAATTCCTAAATGTAAATTTAAATGCAAATGCAAGTTGTATGCCATGCACTGGCATCCACTTTTCCCCTTTGAGAGAAGCTTCGCTGCAAATCAATACCTTTTTTGGCCAGTCACTTTTGTCCTGTAATATAACATTTCTATCCTGGTGAAAGTGGTCTCATCCAGGCAAACACTATTTAAAACTACAGGTTATGAACTGTCAGTGCATTGAGTGTTGGCTCAAGGTTGCAATCATATACAGTTTAGTGCAACTAAGATGGCTTTCTTTGCAGCGCCCTAAAGCTAGCTAAAAAGTCTGTCTAAAAAGAGAAACATGCTCCATTCCTATTTGCAAAGCATACATCTGAAATAAATCTTTCATTCATAAAATTTTCATTTTCACTGTTTTCATAAAATTCTCCATTATCATAATGATAGTTGAAAGCAACCTGAAGTTTGTAAGCAACATATTTAATTATGTTCATATTTAATTATATTTTGCCAAAGTCCCAAAATATATATTTTTTAATGTCTGCATATATTATAGCTCCTTCTTTCATCAGCAAATATAAAAAATCACATTGTGAAGCCTTGGCCTCTGTCTGAGTGATTTATTTACCTTGGGTATGAATATGGGAAATATTTCACCTCAGATTAGCTTCAAGTGTTGATTTTAGAACAGATGTCATACAGTATAATGAAGCATAACATGATTCTTTCTATCTTGAGTATATATATATATATATATATATATATATATATATATATATAAAATATATAGCTTATTTACTAAAGTTGATTTTGCCTTGAAACTCCCCCTGCATTTTTGAGTAAAAAATCA
>JAOVVA010000019.1:10830048-10847116 GCA_028565275.1 Leiocassis micropogon
TATATATATATATATATATATATATATATATATATATATATAAAATATCTAGCTTATTTACTAAAGTTGATTTTGCCTTGAACCTCCCCCTGCATTTTTGAGTAAAAAATCACTTGACATCCACTTCACAGACAGTCAAAAATAACAAAGCATTTATACATTATAAACAAAACAAAAAAATTTTTTTCACAGTATTACGGTCTTAAAGAGGTAGCATGGTGGCTCATTGGTTAGCACTGTCACCTTCCACCTCCAGGTTCTATATTCGATTCTCACCTTCGGTCTGTGTGCATGAAGTTTGCATGTTCTCCCTGTGATTGGTGGGTTTCCTCCAGGTTCTCCGGCTTCCTCCTTCAGTCCAAAGACATACAGATTAGACTAATTAGCATCCCCAAATTGACCATAGTGTTTAAATGAGTGTGTGTATACAGTATGTGTGTGTGCCGTGTGATGGATTGACACTCTATTCAGGGTGTACCCTACCTAATGCCCTAAGCCTTCTGGAATAGGCTCCAGGCCCCCGTGACCCTGTATTCAGGACAAAGCGTTATAGACAATGATAAAACTAAGTGGGAGTGAGTAAAATATTAAAAATTTACTCTATGGCCCAGCATTTGTGGATACCTGATCATTATACTTATATGTGCTTCTTCTACAAACTGTTGCCACAATTTTCCAGAATTTCTTTTTTTGATGTAGCATTACCATTTTCTTTCACTGGAAGTAAGAGGCGCACACCTGCTCCAGCATGACAGTGGAAATGAGAAATGATATGCTCAATTTGAAATGGAAGAACTTGAGTAGCCTTTTCAGAGCCCTGACCCCAATCCCTGTACACTTTTGCAATAAACTGAAATGCTGACTCTGTGCCATGTCTCCTCACTCAACCTCAGTGCCTGACCTGACTAATGTTCATGCTCCAAAATTTAGTGGAAAGCCTTTACAAAAGAGTGGAGTCTCATGGAAAAGGGACTAAATATGACATGAAATGTTTAACAAGCACCCATAAGTGTGATGGTTAGGTTCCCAGACAAACCTTTGATCATAATGTGTACAGTATGTAGCCTCTAATATTTGAGTTATACCCATGGTAGCATTCAAGTAGCAGCAGAAATAGAAAATGATTGCAAGAGATTTGAGGTACACTGGCCAAATTAATATTTTCCCCACAGAGATTAAAGTGTGCATTTAATTAGCCAAGAATCAGTTTCATTAGTCTTTTATTTCATAAGTGTGGTGCACATGTGCTGAGTGAGAACAGAAGGTGTGACATCTGGCATCAAGTCCTGTTAGCTTAACGAATCTTTGTAAGTTAACTAGGTTTGAGAAATTGTTATTACAGCAATGAAGCTGCTCAGTCTAGAGCCCAGCAGGACAGAGATACACTTTAAACTAAAATCCATCTCCAAACATGTATATGGGAAAGAAGCAGGAATTTATATTTGACTTAAATTACATTTTTCATTCCATTGTACATAACTGTTGAGAAGGCAGGGAGAAGAAATTCCAATTCCTCGTTCCAAATGGTTACTCTAGCAGAGTTAGTGGCATCGTTTGTGCACTGTGCCAACAATATTTTTAGAAATATTCTTTTCAGCTTAAAATTAGCTGAAAATGAAAATGAAGAGGGAACATCAATTTAACCAGAAACAACTTGAGCAGGAATGTACGAATCAATGTGAGTTAGTAAGCAAGCTTTCCAATGTGCTTGTCAGGACCTATTTCTGCTAGCAAAAAAAGATCCAGTCATATTGTGTCTGAAAGTTCACTTACCTCATAATCATTTTTTGTTTATAAAACTGCAATATCATGCTTACATCACATGCAGCCAGCTTCCAAGTAAATCATTAGTATTGCATTTTAAAAACCTGTGAAAAAAATAATTTGATTGGATTTCATACAAAAATAAATTATTATAAGACTAAAAACTAGGGGAACTTTGTAAGTCTGTTTTCAACTCTTCTAAAAAAAGAATATTGCCATACTTAATATAGAAAATGTATTGTGATTTATTAGGAATATTGTTATTACATTATTATTATTATTATTATTATTATTATTATTATTATTACAGTTCCACAAAAATAAAAATGGAATTTACCTAACAAAGTGCTTTATTTACTTACTTCAACATTATTATTATGTTGATTTACTTACTTCAACAGCTTGTTAATAGGGAATCTTCAGGAAGAATCTTCTTAATACTCCTGTTTTAGCATCACTCCACAGGCTGCTTATTACATTTAGAGTCGATTTCAATACCTTTAAATTGTTTTTTAAAGCTCTTAATGGTTTGCTACCTTTATACATCTCTGAATTTCTCTTTTTCCAAATTGAGTTTTAAGATCAGAAGTCAACTAATGAACATTAGGATGAGTATTAAAAAAAAAAATTATAATCCTGTTCATACACACCTCAAAGACCTGAAATTAGCCCCAAAGATTTCACAGGCAGTTTTAAAAACAAACCATGACCATCTTTAGAAAGGTATTGTAGAGTTTATTATACCAGGAGTGCAAGCAGGATTTGAATTTACAGATCCCTCCTCATTTACTCATTTCTTCATTTCTGAGTCCTTTTGAGCCCTATCTATTCAGGGCTATTAAAACTGTCCCCACATTCTTTTCATAGACAAATATTTTACTATATACTTAACTACTTTAACATTCCTAATAAATATGTTCCTTTGCTTTTTAATCTATACTGTAGCTTGGATTTTATTGCTCTGACTGGCTTGGAAAGTGCTAGCTTACAGTATGTCATTCTACAGAAAAGGTGGAATTTGGGTCACAAAGATCTCCTGAAATGTATTTCCTCTTTCACACCTAGAATCTCTTAAATAGCAATAATTTACTTTTAATTTTTATGAATTCATAAAAAGTAGAGCTTAATGGATATTTATACATTTAATAACTGGCATTATTAAATGATGATAACACCAATGACAATTTGGGAAAAAAACTATTTATTATAACTATTTATTTAAATCCATGTGTCAGACCTCTGGTTTTCAATTATCCCTCATGGTGTATTCCGGTCAAATCTGACTGATTTACATGTTCCCTCTCTAAAAAAGTGCTCCAAATTGTATTCATTTCTCGTGAGGTTCAATGACTTTTGCCATTTGAACACATAAAATAAATAACTATAAATAAAATAAATTAGAAATATTTTTATAAAAATGTGTGTGTTTTATGAAACTTTTATACACTCATGGTGTTCCCGGTCAAAAATGACCAGTCATTGGAAACGAATGAGTAAGACTACAATTAGTGTAAAAAAACAGAGTTCAAGCACAATTCTACACTCCTCTCCCACACCTAAACATGCAGGTGTGTTTGAGCAAACACACACACATACAGTACACACACACATAACCTTCTTATGTCCCTTTTTGGCTTTCATGGCAACCTGCATGGGAACCTGTCAATAACATAATTTTTACCACATCTGTTGAAAAACCAAGCTGCAACATTGTTTCAGTCATACAACTTTTTTGCAGCTCTGGTATATACAAATTTTTGAGGCCTTACTGACAGTTCAGTCTTTAGCAGCACGATGGCCAAGAGATATACAGTGGGGCAAATAAGTTTTGTGCACCAAATTATGGTGGAAAGTAAGTCTGTGAGAGGCAGAAATCTTGCTTGTTTGTACGGTAGGTGACCAAATACTTATTTTCCACCATAATTTGCAAATAAATTCTTTTAAAATCCTACAATGTGATTTTCTGGATTTTTTTTTTCTTATTTTGTCTCTCATTGTAGGAGAGGAGAGAAGCCAGGATGACTGTGAGGAGGGTTTAGAGGAGGAACAGTCAGAAGTTGACGATGACACAGAGTATAACCAGAGGAGGAAGACTCTGACACTGATGAAGAAGAAGTTGTGAAGCTGAAGTTGTGGTCTCCTTTCGGTCCAAAAATGGAACCAAACCCTAATCCAATATGCCATATGCCGAGTGGATGATATCAAGTCCTGTTTGCATCCTTTCCTCGCGCACTCCATTGTAACCATTGTCATGAACATGACAAACCGGAGGGGCGAAGGGTTTATGCAGAAACCTGAAAAGAGGTAGACCTGGTGAATATTGAAACCTATTCAGGTGTGAGGATTTTGTGTGGTGTCTACAGATCCTGCAACAAATCTGTGCCCAGCTTATGGGATGCGGACTCTGGTGAGGCAATTTTTCACGCTACAATGTCTTTGCAGACCTTCCATATCCTGTCACATGTGATTCGCTTTGATGACAAGAGCAGCCCGCAGTCAATGAGACAAGCTGGGAAGTTTGGCAGAAGCAGGTGGAGCACCTGCCACCAACCAGGACCTGACATCACTGTTGATGTGCATCTCGTTGGCTTTAAGCAGTACAGTGGAATCTCGGATTACGAGTAACGCGGTTTACGAGTGTTCCGCAAGACGAGCAAAGATTTTTAATAAATTTTGACTTGAAAAACGAGGATTGTCTTGGTTTACGAGTACAGAGTATCATGTATCATGCATGCGCTTCTTGTTTTGACGCAAAGCGTCACGTGATCACAACTGAGCCAACGGTTTTTCTTTCTCTTGCGCTGCGGAATTGCGGGTAATCGTCTCCCCTGCTGGGTCTTAGTGCTTGTCTCCACTGGTATAATCATAATAATGTGTGCGCGCGCGCGTAATTTGACACCGTGGTCCTTCACTCACACCAACACACACACACTCTCGCCTTTACAGCCCCCCTCCCACTCCCTCCTCCTCTCGGCTTCGCACACACATACAGACGCACACACTCTGCCTTACACAGAAACTCCGCTCTGTCACGATTCTTTTCAAAGATAATGTGCCGGTTAATTTATGTATTTTTTTTTACTTTACAGCAGTGATTCCGGTAGTATGCGCTCACGCGAGTGTGACTAGCGATGTTCCTTGCAAATTTTTCCGATAAAACAGTCTCTCCGTTAATGTGTGTGTGTGTGTGTGTGTGTGTGTGTGTGCATTACACACATACACACATACACACACATGGCGCCTGCATGCATAAACGGAAACACTTATCTGTCGGGATTTATTTGTACTTTTTTTAAAGGTAAAGTGCAGGTTAATTTGTTTTATTTTTACTTTATATTTTGTATTAATTATTTTTATGTATTTATTTTTTGGGGCTGTAGAATGAATAATTTGAGTTTCCATTATTTCTTATGGGAAAATTATTCTTATTCTTATGGGAGTGTTTTGGAATACGAGCCCGCTTCCCGAAGGAATTATGCTCATAATCCGAGGTTCCACTGTATATGGCAAACAAACAATCTTAGTATAGTATAAAGATACGGGCATAGAAGTCATACTATGTCTGGAACATGCAAGTGTACACAGGCAAACTGGCTGATGGTATTCATAAAAAAAAATGGGAGAATTGATTTGACCCCTTGCAGGGGGTCATTAGGGCTACTTTAAAATTCTAAATTTGATCATACTGTGTATGGGTCAAGCATTATATTTATAATATAGTTTTCCCTGTGTACATTTGTTTTTTTTCCCCCAATATATCATACTGGTCAGTTTTGACCGGGAACACAAAAGTTGTTATTTTGTGCCCAATGTTAATGTTAATTTCTCTAAAAAATGAGTGGCATAAGCTCAGGTAAATGAGGCCTGTAGGACAAACACAGCAAATACAATTTTAAAACATGTAATGTTCACAAGAGCTGAAGTTGATAAAAAGATCTAATACAACATTAGGTGATAAAATATGTATTATTGTGGACTGATAATGAAATAAACTGATCCGGTCAAAAGTGGCATAATGAGTGTTACCCAAAAACGAACATAACATGAGGGTTGTGTAAATATCAATTATTTATTAGATGTAATCAGTTTTTGTAATGTCCAATTTTGACAGCTATAATTATAAAATGGGTAATACCAATGATGGACTTAAAAGCTTTACATAAAATTGTAAAACAAATTATGACATTTCTAAACAAATGAAGAGAGACATCTGTCATACCTTTTGCATTTGTCCAGTGCCAAATATTTCAGATTATTAATTATAATCAAATATTGATTCATGATTTAAGTGTTTAAATTATTTTATATGATATTGATGTTATACTAAATCAGATTTATTTTATGAAAAAAAGTATATGGTTCCATTTTTATGTACGATCATAGTGACAAAACATTTCCTTTGAACTTGACCTTTTCTTTTTAAAAAAAATGCTACAATTAAATTTTTATAATCAGAGCAAGAAATTGTTTTACAGGATTGAAATTATATACTATATTTTCTGAGCATATTCAAGTAGTGTGTCTGGTATATTAATTTAAATGATTTTAGCTTCACTCCTTTCCACAATTTTTGTAGAATGAACCATATCTAAATATGATGATTACGATGACGATGATTATTATTATTATTATTATTATTATTATTATTATTATTGTACCTGCTACTACCACAGGCAATGATCACCGCGAGAGGGCAGTAAGAGAACTGATTGTATTTGCCAGATGGACTTTTTGAAGAAGCAGCTCTGCCCCTATAGGCTGTGTAATTTATCATAAAGCGGTCCGGTGTGTGTGTGTGTGTGTGTGTGTGTGGAAACAGATCAATTGTCATTCCGTGCGCTCGGTTCAGTGTTTCAGGAGCGAAAATGGAGGTGTGCATTATGCATTCCATTATACTTCCCAGCATGATCCCTGGCAATCAGTGAAGGCAAATAGCGATTAATCTCGCGGCCTGTGGGTGCTAGTCCTCACCTTTTCCAATTACCGAACCCCTCCTCTTGGGAAATAACAGCTCAGACATAAATGCACGGGTTTGTGCGATTAGCCACGTTTGCTTGTAATTTATTTATTGTTGATTCCTTGCTGTTGGATTTAAACAGCACATGAGACTTGTAGATGTTATCTAGCACTATAAATGCAGGTTCATGGATCTGACAGAGCGGACGGTGTGTGAGCTGAAGTTCCAGAATAGAAAAACAGAACCGTTTTACAGGCAGGTTAGAGTACAGTAGGCAGGGCGTGCGCGCGCGCGCGGGCGCGTGTTTGCTTGCCTTGGGATGAGCGGATGTAATGTGCGCATCCATGCAGCGCAGCACACGAGAGGGAGGGTGAGGGGAGGCAGTGCAAACATTCACACGCGCAACGTTTATACAGAAGCATAAACCAAAAAACAAAACACACAAAAACCCTACAGCGACCGCACACTTGGAGACACGAACAGCACGAGTGGGGGGAAACGCGACGCATGTGTCCGCTGGCTCAACTTTCCCGGAGATTACGCATGTGGATTCTGACTGCCTGCACCTTGGATAATCCGCAGAAACAAAATAAAGGTAATTTTTAATGCGTTGGAAATGGTTAAGTTTTATTTTTTACATAAACTATTAGCTAATGTTGCAGGTGTTATTCATGGAGACACGCAGCAACTGGGTTTAGGTTTTGCTATAGAGGAAATTTCTATAGGCAAGACAAAGGTAGAAATGATCTATTCTGTTCATATGTGCAGTTTGAAGTTTTCCTACTGACTACCCAGAATGTTTCAAAAGCAGCGCATGATGCAGTTTGCGTAAGACGTGCCACCGCGCCGCAACTGGGCACCTCGATTTACCGAAACTTCCTTTGCTATGATTTATCCAGCGTCAGATGGACGCAGTTCTCTGTGCTGTTTTAAGGCGTGTGTGGACTGCAGAGTGAGGCGCGGGACTCGGAAAGGTTGTGCACGATCGCCAGCTGCTTCCACGCGCAAAACTCGCAGTAGCGCACGAGCTGTGCTCTCAGGCTCGCGCTAAATACCACGTTCTTTTTTCCCTTCTAAGGAGTTATCGCCATGAGGAGTGTTTTCTTTCTCGTCGATCGGATGTGCGGATTGGCTTTTAAAGTGCTTTATTTGTACCTGGATCTCAAGAACAAAGTGGGATTATATGTGCGCCAAAACTGCATCTGACTTGTGTGCATCTAAGCTCCGGCTATTTCTGTTCATTCTGAATCCAGGTTGTTTGCCCTATTCCTAGCCCTAATCCTTTAGAACTAAATTCCCAACTTGTTGCTTTGTTTATTTCCTGCCCCTCCCCGCCCCCTAGACAGTTCCTAATTGTTTTCTCACTAAAGATTTTTCCAAATTTGCACCACCAGTGTTGTGATTCTGCTGTCACCCCTCTGTATTAGCCCACTCACTCTGATTAAATCCTCCAGTCCACAACTTGCATATTAAAATTCACTGCCAGTCTGATTATGGATGCTCGCCAAATCCTCAACAAGAGCCTGTGGGAAGAAGCTTGACATGAGCTCTCCCTGCATAGCCAGTGATGGATCTTAAAAGGCAGTTTGCCTTTAAGTAGGTCTCTTAAAGTTTCAAACGGTTCTTCTCTGTCTTTACTACTACCCTCCTGCAGGAGTAATTACTGCTTCTCTGTGCAACCATTTACCTGGGCCTTTTTGGCAGAGTCATGGCATAATCTTATAAAAATGTTGACACACAATCTTCCTTATTTATTTCTGTATTTGCTGCATAATTGCTACGCCATATGCAATTAATCAGTCTTTATGGGTTATATAAAGTGTCACTCTTTGTTTTTTCCTCGTAATTGAGAGCCCTCTCTCACCTGAGCCAACCTTGTGTCAAATCAGAAACTTTAATGGCTTATAAATGAGTGTCCAGGTTTAAAATGCATTGCCGTAAAACAACAAGCATTAGAAAAACATCGCACAGTGCAAAGATCTCTTGATTCACTGAATATCAATTTTCAGTCCTGGTTCTTGGTACTTCTGACCTGAGGTTACTGAGCAACCATGTGAAATAGCAAGTATACTTGGGATGAAACTGAGGCATGACAAACTATGTGCAGACGAATAGGAGGGAATCTAATTGTCATTGTTGTGTTTTATAGAAATTAGTTTCAACCTGTCACCCAGATCAGTCGACACCATGAAAAAATACTTGACTGGATGTAAATTAGTAAAGCTCCATCAGACCGGCACTGACAATTTCTTTGTTATTTCCTCAAATGTTATTCAGTACTTGGACACTTGCCAATTAATTGCTTTATCCAGTCACTGCATTTTAATTAATTTCTAAGTGCATGGAAGATTCATGAAGGCAGATAGGAGCCAAGGACCACCTGCAGCACTTAGTACTGGTTTTGCCTTTACTCTTTCCGATTCTGAGAGAGGGGTCAAAATTGTGGGTTATTAAAAAAATCTATAGTCTTTTACAAATTATAAGAGATTCTAGGCTTTTTTATTGATTGTGGGAGCTGCTTAATATGTACAGCAACTAATTTAATTAACCAGTAATACAGTATTTAGCTATTATATGCATTAGCAAAGATAAAGCAGTGGGTCGAATGTTTTCTCTGATCACCATAAATGAATATTTAAGCAGGGAGAAGTGTGAATGCAGTCTGAACGGGCTGTAGTGAGTCACTGCTTATTTGAGTGCATCGTGTAAGTGAGGTTTTCCTGTTGGGTGTGCTCTTTTCCTGCCACCCATACATTCTGTGGAATTGTGGTGTTGTTGGGGATGATGGATTTCCTATTAGCTATTTACTCAAGCGTGTAGCCCACATCCTCTATCCCTTATAGATGTCTTCACTTTAGTATTTGTGTACTATTAAGTTAAACACTGTTATGGGTTATCAGTAGCACTTTCCATGCATTATAAAAGAGACCAAAAAGCACTAGAATGACTTGTAGCATAAGTTTCATGTTACTGTGACAAAGCTGGAACTACAGAGCAAACCTAATGCACTAGCTGCATGTTCTCTCCTAAACCACTAATTTGCTTCATGAAGATTATTCCAATGGTTCGATTTGATGTGTATCTACAGTGCCATGTAAATAAATATTAAAAAATAGACACACAGAAATGACTCGAATAAATGCTATGTTGATAATCTGTGCTTTTTGCTGAAGCATTGATTGCTGTAAAAATATTTTTGTCCCAGTTTTTACAGCATCATTCTGTTTGTTTTTATAAAATATGTGCATTTTGAATGTGTACACGGATTGTGATGTGATTATCATGTCACCCATGTGACACCCCCTTCCTCCCCTTTACAGCAGAGCCGAGTGTAATACTGTGTAGATGCAAGTAGTGAATCGTAGTCAGGAGTGATTTGTTCCCTGTGTGAAGGAACGTGAGTGTATATGTGTGTGTATATTTGTGTGTGTGTGTGTGTGTCAGTGTGTCAGAATGAAATGAGAGGATAATGTAAGAGCTGTTTCACACCAAGGCTCGGTTAAATGCAATGTCACAAGCAATGATGCTCATTTCCATTGAGCTCCTGATTATTAGAATGATAATCCGTTCCTCATTATTTTTCCTCCTCTCTGCTGTTTCCCACCATTTTTATAGCAGGCAGGTTGAAGCAGAGACAGAGCTGCAGAAGCTGAATACACAGACATCCACCCTCTCACTTACACATACACATTCCCTCATTCATTACAGTCATTCTTTTTTAGAGATAGAGCTAGTGTGGAATCCTGTAGCCTGTCAAAATGTAGAATGAAATGATAGCAGCTTGAACAATTTCTTCTTGTTTTAATTCATAAAAACAATCACTGGCTCAGGAGTGATGCCAGCAGATATAGATTTTTTTTTATAACCGAGGTTTCCAGCTTATTTTGGTCCAAGGGCACCCAAACAAGTTAGTTACAGTGGTTTCTGATAACAAACTGTTCCCTGGAAAAGCTGCCAAATAGCTATCTATCTAATTTCTCTTCAATTAAGAACAATCGAAAGTTACAGTAGTAGTAATTAATTCATTGGTTATTTTTTAACTTAACATATATTAGCTTTCCATCCATCCATCTAGGAACCTCTTTAGTCCAACTAGGCACTGTGGAAAACAATGGTGACCACTGGAGGCCAATGGTGACCATGTACTGTATTAATTCCCATTTGTATGATCGTGGTAGGACCTCTGGTCAAAATTTACACACACATACTACGGACAATTTGGGAATGCCAATTAGCCTAATCTGCATGTCTTTGGACTGTGCAGGAAACCGGAGAACACGGAGGAAACCCACTAAACACAGGGAGAGCATGAAAACTCCATGCACAAACACCCGACAGGGAAATCGAAACCGGGACCTGGAGGTGCAAAGCAAAAGTGCTACCCACTAAACCACCATGCTAAAATATAAGCATTACTGCAACTTAAAATAAACTAACAAACCCTGTGATCACTATGCTAATTTGTATGGACAATGTATGGCCAATACATGACATATCTTTTCCCACGGAGATAAAGGTTTATTTAAATAATTTTCTTTATTATCCGATTCGCCTTCGCAAGGATTTTGCCAGGAAATAGAAGAAATGTTGAGTTAAAAAAAATCATTGTGAAACCTAATAAGGAACAGATTGTAGACATGGCCACAGACGTCATGCCAGTTGGAAAACTCAGTTCATGGATGTTGGTACAGTAACGTGACTGCTGTAGGTAAAAAAAAAAAAAGAAATTTTCAGATGAAACTTTCTGGCATGGTTGAAAGAGATCAGACGTAGACCTACTTGATACGCTGTCCTTCACTTCAGAGATATTTGAAAGTTCACTGAGCCTGTGCTTTCTTGGAGAGGAGTGTCACCATGTCTGGTTCTAGTAAAAGAGCTGGCAGGATCATAAAGCTAAAGGTCCAAAGCAGGTCGTCAGTATGCACAATGTAAGCTTTGCAAAGAAAAACGTGCTCTGGCTTTCTACAAGTGGCTCAGCAGCTTAGAAATGAAGGATAGCAGGGACGACTACACTGACCTGACAGACTTCATTTCCACCTCCTGGCTTCCTCACTGACTGTCTGAGCCCTCTCTCAGATTCTTCCACCTGAACCTCTGACAGTGAGGAGAAGCAGAGTGGCAGCTAACACTATGCATGCATCTATGGTGCATACAGCTGATGTTGGCTTGAAAAAACAGATCTGATGGCTGCACGTGTGAGTCAACATAGTTACTATGGAAGGACCATGAAAACACTCCTACAATGACCTAACAGTGTACTAACTTTATACAGTATTTGATCTCATACCCTCTGCTTAGAATAACTGCATCAAGCTGGAGACTAATTGACATCAACCAAACTGCTGCATTCTTCTTTTCTGATGCATTTCCAGGCTTGTACTGCAGCATCTTTCATTTGTTGTTTGTTCGGACATTTTTTCTGCCTTTAGTCTCCTCTTCAGAAGGTGAAATGCATGCTTAATTGGGTTAAGGCCTCATGCATGACTTGGCCATTGTAAAACCTTTCACGTTTTTCTCTGATTAAGTCTTTTGTTGTGTTGGAAACAAAATTAGATTATTAGATTAGATTAGAGGAGATTAGGTAAATTGCAATCTTCTATAATTTGGTAGACTTTTGTAGATTTCAGAATTTATCTTGTTACTGCCACCATGAGTTACATCATGAATAAAGACTAGTGAGTCTGTTCCAGAAACAGCCACGCACTCCAAGCCTCTACTGTCCTTGACCGATGTCCTTTCGATTGTGATCACTTTGGTACTGCGTAATCTTGATTTTAGAACTTTTCTCTTATTTGTTTGTGAATTCCAATCTAGATTTTTTGGGGAGGTGGGGGTGGGTGTTGATTTAATAACATGCTGGGAATTTAGTCTATTAATCTCAAAAAAAGAAGAAAAATGCTTTTAAAGGATTGACTGTGTGTAAGTACTATGAAGTATCAGGCACTAACCTTCATGGATATTCCACAATATTGTTGTTGTCAGTCCATCTGATCCGCACAACAACTCGGCGCAGGTTTTATTCCGGATGCCCTTCTTGACGCAACCCTCCCATGTTATGTGGCATGGGACTGGCACTGCATCCAGTGGCTGGGGTTTGGGCGGGAATTGAGCCCTGGCCTTCTGCATGGCAGGCGAGAAACCTACCACTGAGCCACCAACACCCCGCGATATAAACTATAATAATAAACAGATTAAAATAGATATTTTGTAAATTAATAAATTACAATATTATGTAAAAATGCAATTTTGTTATATATTCGTATAACTTTGTACCCTGAAGTGTAATATTTCTTACAAATTAAACATTTTATTATTTCGCACAAACCTTTTTTTAAATGATATGTTGAGGATAATTTTACTTAATAGAACTGACTAAGAGCAAATCCAGTGTAGAGCAATTATGGAAGCAATATCCCTGTTCACTGATGTGTACTGGCTCAATTATACCACTTCTCTGCATTCATGTTGCAAAGATCTGAGTTCAGGCTTCTCTATTTTCAGTATCTGCACCCGCTTCCATTATTACACCCTACCCACAACTGACCTGATCTCTGGTGGTGTTTGCCACCCTCTTTCGTTCGCCCAGACTGTATTTCCCTAGAGGCATTTCCCCTTTTGTTTTGTTCCCATGGCTAGAATAGTTTGTGTGTTTATTCTTGAAGTCCAATCTTAGGAGGACCAAAGGGGAGGAGAGAAGGAAGAAGCACTGTTTACTGCGATTGGACAGAATTATGAATTAGTGAAGCTGAACCTCAGAGAAGAAAATAGAAGTCTGTATCTCTAGAGGCTCCTTACAAAGAGACGTGTTCCCACTGGATTGGTTATGTTTACTCATCTACATCCTTCTGTAGTACAAAAAGTACAGAACAGGCCAACTCAAGTATTACTTATGCACTGAAAGAAGTGTATATGACATGAAGATGTAGTTGTATAAGCAAAAGTAAAAACAAAAAGCTGGGTTCATGGTAAAGTTCTCCACATTGTGTTGGCTGTTAATAAAGTGAATGTTAGAAGAAAAGCTGTGGTGTCTATTGTGAGAAAACAAATTATGTAGACCACAAAAATCTAAACAATCCTTATAAAGAGTTTTGTTTTCGTCAGTTCATAGCATTACTAAATTTGGGAGATGGATGAGTCAAAGAGGTAAAGTTCTACAGAGCAAAAACTGAAAAGGAGGTAATTTACATGCAAGTGTGAAGAGGCGTGTTAACATCATTGAGGTGTTTGAACATCAACTTATACCGATGGACCAGTTTTCAATTCATAATCGATTCACATTTTAAAAAATAATTATTTACCTAATCTTGCAGATGTTAATTTCTTTTAAATGTTACTGTATTAAATACGTTCTTCATATACTCAGATTTTCTTCAGACTCTTCATATACAGTACTCTTCTTTTGTGCTGTTAGTGTAATACCGTCACATACTGGACTGGACTGAAGTGTGTAGGAAAAGATTTATTTAGATTTTAATTTGAGATTTTACTACTTTAGAACATGCAGCTTGACACAAATAAAACAATAAACTTTTGAAGCATTAATGATGAAGTACCTGCTCACAGACGTTCAGCTTAATTCAGGTTTCTGAAGGAGCATTGAAGGGAGGGATGTATTTGTTTTAAACATCAGTAATATTGCTACAGTAGCTTGTCAGGTTAGCTTGTCTAGCTTGTCTAGATGTTTATCTGTCTCCACTGTCTTTAGACTAAGCATTTAGTATTTGAAGTGTAAGCTTTCTGGAGGAACCTGCTTTAATTTCATTGAGTCTAAAATTGATTAGGATTAAATGCATTATTATTTTTTTACTCTGCAATATTTATCAAAAATATACAGTATGTACTGTATTAATAAATGGAACTAATTTTACAGTGATACAGTGAACTTTTTACTTAATACTGTAATGGGAATACATGTACTGTACTATATTCATCACTTTACACCTGTGCTTTTAAATTATGTTGCCTTTAATTTGGGAATATCCTCTAGCATGAGCATTAGTAAGTTTAGACCTACAGTTTGTATGTGATTTGATGCAATGGCTTCTGATGCAACACTAAATCAAAGGCTGTGTTTACTTCCAGTAGTCTAAAAACACTGATACTATGCTATTACTATAATTTACTTTAAAATATACTGTAGTTTATCATTTATTGGACCAGCTGTTTCTGTGGTTTCAATTGTTTCACTTGTTCAATGGATGGAAGGACCTTCCTGCAAACTGATTCTGTAAAAGCAACAAATGGGGAATTAATAACAATGTGAATTGAACTGTTTACTAAGGTGGAACAAATGACTGTAATAAGTGTAACACCGAGCATTTTATTGAAAGTGCATTTAGCTTAAAAGATGAAAAAGTGAACAAATAAAACAGAAAGTCAAAAGAACAATATCAACAATCCATCAGACAGCATTTCAGGCTTTTTAATGTGATGGTACTAAAGAGGGCTTTAAAAGACTGTAGTGCTGCTTTATACTGCAGTTCCTGTAGACTAAATATTATATTTATCACAAGTTTATAGCACAGTAGGTGGTGCGTATGTGTGTGTGTGTGTGTGTGAGTGTGTGTGTGTGTTTGTGTGTGAAATGCTGTTGAGTTCTTTGTCAGCGGGAGGGGGCAAAGTGTGTGTGCATGTGTGTGTGTGTGTGTGTGTGTGTTTGTGTAAGTGTGTTTGAGTGTGTGTTCCAGTTTTTTCTCTGTTGCCGCAGTGGTTGGGATAAGGAGCAGTGGAGCATCTGATTAGGCGATGCATTTGACTGATGAGGCAAGATCTCATTGCTGCAGCTTAACACATGGACAAACACACACACACACACAAACACACACAGAGCTCTGGTACTTTTATCTATTTAGTTCAAATTGTTTATTTTATTTACTCCATTTGCTTCCCTGCTTTCTATATATTCAATTTTATTCTGCTCCAGTTGATGAATTGGTAAAATCATTCTCAAGCATCAGAATTTAACAATTTTTTCTATCTGATATTGCTCTCTGTTATGAAAAGGACATATATTTTGTTTAATGATATACAGGTACATGTCACAACAGAATAGATTTTTATTGAAAAAATATTTTTGCATTAGTCAATCCTTCACTATTCTGTGATGTAAAACTAATTAGAACCATATCTTTCTCAACAACCATATCATATCTCATCATTCAAATTTTTTATATATAGGAATTAATGTCTATAGGTTCAAGGCATATGGGCAGAGTAGTCAGGTAGCCAGGTAGTCAGGCCACTTGGTCTCTATTGTTTGCAGTACCCTTTTTTTTTTAAAAAGATCACTGCATACAGTATATTTAAATGTTTGTGTATAAGGTTTTGCCCAAGGCCCAATAGAAGAGAAATTTATAAAAAATAATAATTTAAATATAAATAATTGGAGCCATATACAGTATCATTTGGCCTGGGTGTATACATCCCATGACATGCCCTTGCCCTATAGTAACATAAATAGTATGTTCTGTTTAGAGTTTCTTATTTTTTTTTAATCATAAGGGCACATTCTGGACTTAAAATCATAATCCGCAAGGATTTCATCATTTGTGCATCATAAAATTTAGTGGTACCTAAGGAGAACTCTAAAACAGATGCACACTCCCTCTGTCGCATTTCATGTTTTTTTAATCTAACTTTGGATTTCTCTGTCCCCAGTGATTAGTTGCACATTTGTCCATTAATCTTCTTAATAAAAATTAAAGGTGCTGTCATTCTGGTGATATATGTGGAACACAGATAAATCTGTGATTCATTGCAACTTTCCTCCTCATTTGCCAATCCCCATCCATAAGCCTGCTTTCCTTTATCACATGACAGCTACTTACCTATGAGGATGGCGCAAACACATGCTTTATTTTATGTCCAGTTCTCACTTTCAAGATTTTGCCTTTGCTTTGCTACAAAATCACAAATGATCATGAGCTATAGGTACTATAGGTTGTATTTTAAGATAATGGCTGACTTGCAGTGATCAGTGTATAGGTACCTACATACATGCATACACTACATACTGTACATGCATACATAGACTCTCCTTAAGGATCACTTAGAAATCATTCGTGACCTTATTGTGGCCAAATCCCTGTCTTTTCTGTGCCGTTATCTAACTTCACCACATTTAACCTTACTTGTGCCTTTAGCGATTATGACATTACAGCCATGGCAAGCTGCGATTTTAAAACCATAGCAATTAAAAATAGAATGTATTCCAATTATATAGTAGAACGTCGGAATTGGCTTTTAGATACTTGGACAGCACCTGAGTTAAATATATATATATATATATATATATATACTCAGCAAAAAAAGAAACGCCCCTTTTTCAGGACTGTGTATTTCAACAAT
>JAOVVA010000019.1:10847216-10861407 GCA_028565275.1 Leiocassis micropogon
GAAATGTATGACAAGAAAATCGCGTCAAACAATCTACAATAAATACCTGATTCTGAACGAGCTAGTCATGAAGTTGACCGCGTTCTAGCGCACTTTTATTAAAACCAATATAGATACGACAGTGCATATATGAGCATTTATTTTCTGGCATAGTAGAGGAATCGGAGCGTCCCTTGTAGTCTTAGAGCAGCCGCCACTGACTATACTTAGGATGAACTTAAATTATTTTAGCAAATGGCTGCAATATAACAAAGAGTGAAAAATTGAAGGGGGTCTGAATACTTTCTGTACCCACTGTATATCAGATTTGGCTACATGTTTGTTTCTTTATCATATGATATCATACTTTGATTTTACATGAAATCCAGATCATGAATAGCCCTACTGAAGTGAATTTTACACAGCAGAGAATTTCACTCTCCAGAGAATTTTACTCTCTAGAACGGAGAGTGTAGCATAAGCTAGTGGAGATGAATTATAGATGACAGCAAGCATCACGATTAGAAACTGAATTTGCCAGCAGGAGAGGATATGTACAGGTACCTCAAAGCTACATTTAGATGGATTAGTAAGGTCCAGATGATAAAGATTTACCAGTCTTTGGTATGGAGTCCAGACAAAGAATGATGGCTTGAAGACAGAGGTCTACTCATTGTTCTTGCTGTCTCATTGTACTTACACTACAGGGAGAAAGGGGGTGGCAGAATGAGAGGCTCTGCCAAGCTGATGTGCAGAATGTACTGTATAAATAAGAAATGGTTTATTACTTTCTTTTTAAAAACATAATAGATACAGTAGGGCTATTTGCTGCTGCTTTGATTTTTTTTGCAGCCAGTAAGCATTGCATAGTTTCTCATGGATCTCGGATAAGCACGCTGTTGAAATTCTAATTTATCATGTTAAGAAAGTGAATTATTAAGTCAGGAGTTCCAGTTTGCTTGTGGACTAGTGGCTAGCATGTGGTGCTCTCACAACTGTGGCTCGGGTTTGATACCTGGTCAGGGACCCAATCTCAACCATAGGTCATATAATGTCAGTTCCAAGCCCAGATAAATGGAAAACATTGTATCAGGGAGGGAAATTAACATAAAACCAGTGGGGACCCCCAAATTAGGAACAGCAGAAAGAAAAAAAAAATAGATAAACTAAAATAGATACACGGCAAAGGTATGTACTCAATTGTAATTAGTGCTATCACCTCAAGTAATAACAAAACTAGCAATCACATCTCATCTCCTTTCTCTCTTCAACTTAACTTTGGCCTAAATATAGTGTTTCTTTTTCGAAACTTTAATTTCAGAAACTATCAAATGTTTCTGTTTTGTAGTATTTTTTTAAGCTTTATGTTATGAAGTAGCAATTTAGATGGCTACCTGCCATTCATCTTTACCTCTCTCACTCACTCTTTCATACATACTCCTGTGGCCTCTGGCATTTTTCTCAGGGCTTTGAATGTGTGTGTCTCAAACCTGTCATATTGAGGCTATCATTGTTGATTATGGTGACACTCTATAAAACTCTATGGGGATAGGAACATTTCTTTTCCTTTTATTTAATTTTTAATTATACACACAGGAGAGACAGGCAGCTGTGACATAAATGGGGATAAGAGTAAGAGGAGGAATAAGACAGGTGGAACATACAGACATAATTAGAATAATCCGTAACATGGCGGATCACCAAGGAACGTTGATGTTCTTTTATTGTCATTACAGGCTCACATGTGCTTTCATCTTAACTTTCTTCACTAACATGTTCATCAACATATTGTTGTCATTGTCAAACTACTGTAGATAAACCAATCAGCCATAACATTAAAAACACATCCCCAATATTGTATAGATCATTCTTGTGTCACCAAAACAACTCTGAAACCTCAAGGCATGGACTCTACAAAACCTCTCAAAGTAAGTTGAAATTCGTGGAACTTTGAGGGCCATGTCATGACCTTGAGCTTTTTGACATGTATCTCAAACCATTCCTACATGATTTTAAAGTGAAGACGGGGCATTATCCTACTGAAAGAGGCCACGACATCATGGAATACTTGGTCTACATGATTTTTGGTAGATGTAGTACAGTTGAACATTGCTCAGAGCATCACACTGTCTTCACCAGCATGCCTTCTTTCCGTAGTGCATCCTGGAGACATCTATTGCCCAGGTACGTGAGACACTTGCACTATACACAGTAAGATGTGATGCACTGTGGTTTTACCTCTATTGTGTGTTTTGACCAAACAGGCTAGTTTTTGCTCCCCATGATCCTGGGGGGTCACCAGTTTCCCAGTTGTCCTTCCTTGGACTTTTTAAAAAATATATGTATTAACCACTGCAACAAGGCCTGCCATTTTGCAGATGCTCTGAGCTTTTTAGTCATCAGAACCTTATGCTTGCCCATTTTTCCTGCTTCTAGCACATCAACTTGAAGAACCAACTGCTCCCTTGCTGTGTAATACATCCCACCCCTTGACACATGTCTATGTAAGAAGAAAATCAATTTTATTCACTTCACCTGCTTTTAGTGTTATGGCAGATTGGTGTATGCTGTATTACAGAACAGTAAAACAGTCTTTTGGAAGGCATTGTGTTTTCCAGGCTAAATCAATGGGAGAGAAAATTAAGTCTATGACTGTCATTAGGAGGACAAAAGAGGAAATGTCCTCATTTCAACACACAATGCTTTAATTTACTCGGGATGAGATGGTGATCTTAGTTATGTGGAATGGAAAAATATTACATTCTTCATGGTTAATGTGCGAAAAAAGTAAAATTTTCAGTTTGTGTACAAAAATTTATTTATTTTTTTCCTTGGGGATACGAGTGTTAAAGATGTTAAAAATTAAATGTGGGTGTATTCTGAAACAGGTGAAACTAACAGGCAGAGCCTTGATGCTCTGATTTAAGGAAGTATATTAAACCTTGAAGAGTTATGGCAGAGAACGTACAGGGTTAGGGTTGAGGAGTATTACTGGATGACGGATATTAAAACTGAGGAATGAAAAAGCCGTTCAGAGGATATAAAAGAGGTAAAATGGACTGCTTGTAGCCACAAAGATTATAATAAGGTTTTATATACTTTATTGGATCATTTTGGTGGTTAAAAAGTGAAGTGATGGAGAATGTTTAACAATGTGTTAATAAAGATACATTTCTGAAACTTTACGTACTAAATGCCTTATTGCTATAATTTTGTCTTAAGAGAATATCAAGATTTGTACTGTAAGACTTTACTTCAGTAGATTTCTTTTCAGAACACCCAGGATCAATGCGGTATGTTCTTAGAACGAAGATATGGACTGAATTTTTTTTCAAAACTACTCTGTCATCCTCTCCTAGCCTCTCCTATCACGTCTCAATTAAATCAGCCGGAACAAGTAGTGCACACTGTATCTTGGTGAAACAATTCCATTTTTTTTGGTAATGGTGACTGTGTTCACTTGAGTGTCTCATTGTGTAAAGGGTAAGTGTGTTACATACACTAAATGTTAAACTGTTAGCTGAATTGTTTGCATACAGTAACCCACTGAGGCTTCTAATTAGTGAATGATAAAACTCCCAGTGGGACTCTCTCTCTCTCTCTCTTCTCATCCTTTCCCTCTCTCATGTATTGTGCTTATTTTTGTTTCTCTTTGGGCTTCTAGGAAATCATATGGAATCTGACTACAAATTCTTATCTACCAATCCTACTGGACTCCTGTCTGATGATAATACATCAACTGGAAAATATTTTCTTGGAATCATGAAGGGACAAAGGCTTCAGAACTTTTCAGCGGAGTAATGTCTGCAGATAAAGCAAAGGAAACTATTTTCTCTGGGTAACTGATCTTGTGTTCTGAAAGTGTTCTTTCTTCCGCTAAACTAACTTTTGACTTTAATTGACCTGCTTGTAGTGCTAAATAATTGTGATATGTTCATAAATGAGCATGACAAATGCACTTCAGAAGTCACATTACCTCTTTATTATGCTATAAATACATTTCCATTTCTGGTGACTAGATCTAGCTTAATCATTATGAATATGTGCTTGTCTCTGTAGTGGAGCTGTTGGAGCATAGTGCAGGGCACTGTCATCAGTGACATCTTAATTAAACACACACATACACACACACACACAGATAGATCTGACTCAGCACATCCTTAGCATTTACTCCATCTCCTCTTCATCAGTGCTGTTGTCTCTAAGGGGGACAGTCTCCATCTGTTCACTGCACAGATAGACCTTAACACACACTCACATCCTCCTTTCTCACTGCTACGCTCCAGCAAGCTTCTAAGGATTCCCCAGTGATTCTACCTCCCTCACCCACGCATGTCCCGTTCATGTTCTCACAGCCGATTTTGCACTTCTACCCTTTGTCTCTCCTCTTTAATCTCAGACAACAGTTTCAATCAAACTCCTTATCTTAATAAGATTACTAATTATAAATGCACAGGTTCCAATTAGGCTTTTGCAGTGCCTGCTCCGAACACTGATTCCCTGTAGAAAGGCTGACCTATGGAGATGGTCAGACTACTGAAGCCTGCCACTTTCTACTCACAATGTCGCTCACAAATGCACACACACACACACACACACACACACACACAATAAGTCTTATTATCTGAGACAAGGTAGTAAATGGTAAATGTCAGTGCTTTGGCCATCAAATCATTTGGGTGACTGGGTTTGTTTGACACAGGGCTGGGGATCGTAGTCCCACAGGAAGGATCACTTTGGCCCCCACAGGGACCTGCAGTAGCTTCCACTATGCTCAAAATGAGCCTACTTCAGGAGGCACTTCTACACTTAAATTAGTGACATTATCAGCTATTCGCTCTTCTACTCTCACTGTCAGTCATTTTTTTATTCTGTCTCTCTATTTCTCTTTGCCAGCTTTTAGCTCAGTAGACCGATTATCCAGCGGCTGCTTGCTTGCAAGGGCTTTTCTTCTTCGCTTTGGTGGTGATGGAGAGGAAATGAGCACTGCATGAGAAATCACTGTTGTGGATTACCGAGGATCAAGCCAGGCCAAGAACCACTGATCAGTAATGGGAACTGTTAGACGGGATTACACCTGAAACTTAAAGTAGGCTTTATCCATCATTTCTGACATGTATGTCAGTTACCTGGTATGTTTTTTTAATTGACCCACTGTTCCATCAGTGTAGGAGTAATGTGTATAGAAATGTTTATCTGATGGAAAAAGCAACAAAAATGAATACAAAATCAAAAGAGAGTTAAGGCCTTTTTGTGTCACTTGCCTTTTGTGGAGAAGGAAAGGCATAAAAGTCTAAACCTCTGGCACACTAACAATAGCTGCTGCTCCATAGACAACATCTGGTCCCATAGTTATAATCTCTCATTCTGTTTGCCTTGTTTCCCTTCTGCCTGGCTCCTGTAATGTTCCATCGCCTCTGTGCCCACGTAAAGCCATGCCAGTGCCTGAGATGGCTGTAAGTCCTGTGAAATCTTTGCAATGGGAGGTCTTCCCCCCAATGGCGACATGCCGGGTCTACTGCACACCTGTACTGTGGGGCGGCCGCCTTTATGTGATGGGGGGCTGCAGCGAGAATGGAATGCCTCTGGACTCTGTAGAGGTCTTGGACTTAGAGAGCCAAAGCTGGTGTCAGCTACCACCATTGCCAACTGCCAGGGCAGGAGCTTCGGCCGTGGCACTGGGGGACCAGCTGGTGGTTATGGGCGGCATGGATGCTCAACAGAGTCCGCTTGCATCAGTGGAAGTCTACCACCCAGATGAGGGCAAGTGGGAAAGGAAGACTGGATTGGGACAGGCATCAATGGGCGTAACTGCCTTGGAGATAGGTAAGAGCTGTGTTTTTTTCTTCAAAAGTAGGCTTACTTTTTCTTCTTCTGTTGGTGAAATACTGGTGTATGGATCAGAAGATTTGCATGAAAAAAAGTTTTTATTTTGTAGCATTTCTGTGTTTAATAAATGTTTTAGTAGTTAAGGACTTAAGCTACTTGATATACATCAGACAATAAACATGAGCTATATTCATAATTTAATGGAATTCAAAATCTTACTACCCAAAAACTGAAAGGAATTGAATTGACAATCTACTTATAAATTACAGCTGTAGTTTTTATTTTTATGTCATAACAATATTCATAGTTGCAATGTGTGTATTATATTACAAGTCATAAGATAATATTGTATAATATTGTACGATAAAGTTTTGAGAGTATAGAGACAAAATACTTTGATAATATGCATCCAGCGATACTATCCCAGCTTTTACTATAAATATATTTGACTGAGCTATTTCTGACCTTAATATGAGAATGAATGTATGGTAAAACAGTGAAGACATGGAAGGTGTGATTTGATTTTTTTTTAATGAGTTCAGTAAAGTAAACTGATATAGAGTAAACACTCTATAGTGATCCAGATCAATTTAACATCTTTCTGTTGTAATTTATTGTAATAAAAATTATTATTCAGCAAATTAATTCTTACTAAAAGCCTCTAGCTCTTTAGGACACGAGTTAGAAACTTTAAGACGTTGGGTGTTTCAGGGACAGGCTTGTCTTGAAACCAAGTAGAAAGAGTCCCAATTGTCTCTTTCACTTATGGTTGTGAGAGATTAGCGCTGTTATCTCACTACATCCTACTATAAAGACTCTCTTGCACACTAGTCTGTGTGTGTGCTGTGGATACATAAACTTCCCATTGAAACCCATTAGTCATTCTCTTACCCAGAATCTCTCTTCTTCTCCATGGAAGGGAATATTTAGGTGCTTTTGAATGAAAGGCAGTGGCAAGATGGATGACTGTTTAGTTTATGGTTTATGGTTTATGGTTCCTTTTCCCGTCGCTTCGTCGCATTCCTCAATCCGGAGCACTGCATCACGCACCTTTCAAACAGGAAACCAGCAAAATACTGCAGCCACTTCAGGGCTCCTAAAAGGGTCTTCTTCCTACCTCTGTCTGGTTTGTTTGTCAGGATTTTGGCATGACTTCTTGGCTGCAGAATCAAGGATGAAAGAAGAGAGTGGAATGAACAGAAGTGTGAATGTGAACAGCAGGCTTTCTTTACAGAACAGGCGGCTAGCAGTTACCTGACAAGCTCAGATATGCTCGTTTTGTATTTATAGAAGTATGACCAATCTTCTGCTGCCCTCAGCAAGTGGGCGTACATGTTATTAGCATCAGGTATTCAGTGCATGGCTTTTGTTATGAAGAACATCCTGTTGGCACTATGATAGGTTTGACATTTAGACTGATTTGCAGAAAATTGGCATCAAGTTACACTACCAGGCAAAAGTTTTGACACACCTTCCAATTCCATGATATTTTTAGGTTTACTGCTTTTTGCTTAAGGTATATAAAATATGCAATAATCTCCTATGAACAGTTGATATTGAGATATGTCTGCTACTTATGTTTTGTAAAGCCTTCATAATGCTGTATAATAATAATGATAATAATCTGAGGTGCTGGTAATTAGTGATTTTTGAGGTTGGTAACTTTTTAAGTTGGTAACTTTCTTTCCTGGGATGATCTTCATGAGAGAAAGTTTCTTCATGGTGCTTGATGGGTTGTTGTTACTTAATTACCTAATGCCCTATGTGTTCTTTCATAGTTTTGAAATCTTTAGTGTTGTTCTAGAATATAGAAACTAAATCCAAACTTGTGTCCAAACTTTTGACTTGTGCTGTAAATAGAACTATCACTACTAAATTGCAATTAAATAAACATGTGCAATTGCAATTACCTCTCTTTTTCTCATTTGTAAAAGCAAGTCTACGTTGTTTTTTTTTGTTTTTTTTTAGATATAGAGCTTCACAATTAATTGCATAATGGAAATGTTTGGTTATCAAATTGCAAAAGGCTGTGCAACACATTTATTGCAGGTATTATTCAAATAGTTGTGAATATATGTAGAGTTTGTCTTTTTTTTTCAAGAATATTTTATTGATATGAAACAGGGATATAACAGAGTAAACATGTAGTGTATCAATACACACTTTATAAACCCCTTATAAACCCCTATACCACCCAAGAGTTTGACAATACTTTTAAGCATTTTTATCTTTTGAAATTACTTTGAGGTGCTAAATAAATTTTTATCAAACATCCTCTTAATGTTATAATTTATGCCATTATTTGCTGTTAGCCTGGATAAATACTTGTAAATATAAAACAACACATAATAGTTGCATATAACAGTTTAAACTGCAATCACAAAATAATCAAGATAATGCGATTTTTTTTCTTTCTTTCTTTCTTTTTTTTTTTAATTGGCCAGCTCTTTCCATATAACAACTGACTGATGGCCAGTGTTGTCCACACTGTCAAGCTGAATGATGGCAATGCATTTGTCCAAATCTGGCTGTGGCCACAACCCATTTTACTTCCTGCACAAGTCTTAGTTATGGTTGGATAAATTTAGGCTTATTTCAGATAAAATTCTAAATGCCAGGGGGAAAAATAACTACAGTACATGCGGCTGCTTTTGCTCTGAAGCAAGATTATGTTCTAAATTGTAACCTTGAGGTTGGGAAGTCATAAGATAATAGCTTCACTGCTTTCTACAGTAAGTGGGAAGAACAGTGTTTCTCTTTTCCCTGTCAATCAGCATGCCAAAAGAGGCCACTACTTTTCCTGCTATAAAGTTCCCTAAACACTGTATGTATGAATGCATTTTTGTTGCCTATTCTAATTTAGAAATACTTTCAACATCTTTCCATCAGTATTTCTTGGAAGGCAAGCCCTTAAAAAGCCCCCTTACCTTCCTTCTTCAGAGAACACTTGAGATTGTGTTAATGGTATTCTAGTAATGAGGTTCTTTTATGAACGAGAATATAAACTCAAACAAAAATGAAGATCAATGCAATAAAGGCTCTCAACAGAAAAAATGTGCCCTATCATCAGGACATCAGATGGTCATGAGATTTAATTAGTAGAAATTATGAGCAAAATTGACTATTGGGAATATATCTTCACTATTGTACGTCTATTACAGCGACACTGGCTAATCATGGGCATCTGTGAGGAAGGGAAAAGGCCAGTGTTGCTCTGCATGAGTAGCAGTTCATAAGTATGCAGAGATGCAGAGAGCTGGCTGTTGAGTGGGTCGTGAAGACATTGGGGAGAAAGTGTGTGTGTGGTGGGGGAGGTCAGGGGATACAGGCAAAACAGACAGCAGAAAAATATGTAAAAAACACAAACAAAAAAAATTGCAAACTCAGTGTACTCAGACCCAGAGGCAGGATTTGAGCCCAGACCCTAGAACGAGTCATGAACCTTCATGAACGAGTCTTTAATTGTGACTCAGAAGTGCGAGTCTCAGAGAGAGGTTTGTTCATTTTCTACTGGGCGTGCATGTGCAAAGCATCGCAAAACCTCCCTAGTTATGTACAGGAAACAGAAATGAGTAGTTACCTTTAAATCTTCTCGTCCGAATCGGTCGGTCGTTTGTCACGTGACTCCCATAAACGCCATGTAGTGCAGTACAGAGGAAACAGAATTCAGTGATTCTTCTCAGTGAGTCTTCTAGTCCAAGTCGTTCGTTCTTTTGTCACGTGACTCCCATAGACACTATACAGTAGATAAAAAAAAAAAAAAAAGATTCGGACCAGAAGATATGAGAGGTGAGCTGCTCATTCTGTTTATTATAAAATGTCCTTAGCTGTATTTTAATATTTTCATTACTGGAACTATAGCCAAAATTTGTGTATGTAGATGTGTTGGGGGTCTGTTTATTAAAAATGTAACATTTTATTTTATTTCTGATAATTTCTATATATTCTGAAAAGAACGAAATGAACTAAATGACTCAACAAAGATTAAGTTCATTTTGATGAATAATGAGTGAACCGAGTCACTAAAATGATATAGTGTAGAAGTACAGCTTATTAGTAGAAACTACATCCTGTTCTTCTCTAATGAAAACTTACCCTTTACTATATGTTACTGAAAGTTTTTTAAAGCAAACCACAAACAACATTTGACATTGAATGCAATGCTACATCATACATTTATAAAGAATAACTGTTTCCTCCATGTAAAAAAAAAAAGACAGTTGTTTCAGGATTTTTCCTTTTTAAAGATGTCAATGTCTTGTGTGTGCTCCTAAGTAGTGTATTTTTATTGTCACTGAAAATGAAATATAATTGCATTTATAATGAAAGGCAGGTTGGCTTGAAAAAAATAAATAAATAGGAGGCACGTAGCTTTAAAGCATAAAGCCATTTAAGGAATTCTTTATACATTCCTAAAATCAAATAACTAAAATGATTATATTACACCACTTTTGTGCATTACACAATGTGTATCTCAATCTGTTTAGCTAAGTCTACTGTATTGCAGGGTGTTATATTATGCTACAACATGTTTTATTATTATAAACCTGAGAGCTTCATGGACCCTGCTGTGATATTCTGCTGTATAGGCTATGCAAAACTGCTCCCAGGTGTCAATGTGTGTGTGTGTGTATGTGTGTATGTGTGTGGTGTGTGTGTGTGTGGTGTGTGTGTATGTGTGTGTGAGTGTGTATGTTTGCATGTGCGTGCATGATGCCCTGCCTTGCTGTTTTATCAAGGATGTATTCCACTGTGACCTGTAATTAGGCTCTCTCTCTCTCTCTCTCTCTCTCTTTCGCTCTCATATCGCTCATATGTTGCATCATCACAGGGATTGACGAGCTTTGAAGATATAATCATATCTGCATTTCTTTGAACTTCATTGAACTTTCCAGACTTGCTTCTATAATAAGATTTTGTTACTCAGATCAGTGTACTAAGCATAGCTTAATTTTAATCCTCTTATAATGTTTTTTTTTTTTTTTTAATAATTTTAGAATATCAGATTAAGAAGGGTTGAGAAGCCATCAGGAAAAAAAAGAAAATTACACGTTGCTGTTGGTCATCCGGGTCGGTCAAGGCAGAAAAACAAAGTTAAAATTACGTTTTTGTGGTCACTGCAAAGATTCTGAATATTTATTACAGAAACGAATACACAGGATGTTGGCTGTATTGTCTGCAAATCAGGATGATGACAAGTCATGTAGAGATAGTTGTTAGTGATATCATTTAGAATATTGTAAGTATTTTTGGACTGTTTCCGATGGTCAGACCCACGTGTACCCTGACTGACAGAGAGGCCGTGCCTGAAGCATTTGACTCAGGTCTCAACACCCAATTCACTCTCTCCTCCTTACTCTTCCCATCACATTGTATCATCTCATCCTATCTGTTTCTTCAACTCTTCTCCTCATCTCCATCCCTCTCACTTCCTGATCAAGAGAGCATTGCTGTTGCCTAGCAACAGGTGTGCGTGTATGTGTGTGTATGTTTGTGCATGAGTGTCTGTTTGACCCAAAGACATTTTTAGAACGAAGCAGGCTTAGTCGCTGTGCCAACCAGTGACTCCCTCCACTCTTGATGTTGCTGTTGTCAGTTTTTGCTGCGTGTAAGGGAGAGATAGAGTGCTTATTACTGGGTTTGATCAGCTTCACTACTATTAGCTAGCCCCTCCAACAGCTCCAGCTGTGATCATGCTTTCTTTTATCGCAATTAGTCTGCCTTGCTTTTACTTTAGCCCATGACTCCCTGTCATTATGTTATTATATATCTTTTAATGTTCACAATATAGTACTTACAGCTTCCTTCTTTGTATCACTTTAAAGTACTGTAGGATTGGGTATATGAACTATTAAAAATTGAATTATTGATAAGTATTGCTACTTTCATTATGCAGAACCATAGTTATTTTAAACATCCAAAAAAGTAACAATTTCAGAAGATTAAAATGATTGGTCAAAGAGAGGCAAAAAAAAAAAAAAAAGAGTTGAAATTACTGGCGCAGAGTACCCTTCTATACATTATTTAAACCTAGGGCATTGGTGGCTCAGTGGTAGGTTTCTCACCTGCTGTGCGGAAGACGCGGGTTCAATTCCCAGCCACTGGATGCTGTGCCGGTCCCAAGCCAGGATAAAATGTGAGGGTTGTGTCAAGAAGGGCATCTGATATAAAAGCTGTACCAAGTTGTTGTGCGGGTCGATGGGAGCAGCTGAAAGATTAACAACTATATATTATCTAAACCGTTTAAGCAATGAGGGCAAAGAAAAATCATGGAGAGCAATTAAACACTTGGTGAAATTGTATGGTAAAAAATGCTTAATAGTAAGTAAGAGCATTTCCATATGCACACAATTTGATAAAAACTCACAGGATTACCAGACTAATCAGAAAAAAAGCCTTAATTTGCTAGGGAGCATAAAGATAGTTTTTGGAGGAATGGGAAAATGTTCTGTGGTCTGATGAGTTTAGATTGATGCCCAGAGCAGAGTAAGAAAGGAAGCTCATGAAGCGATGCCCATGTCTGAAGTATATTCTAAAATATGGCAAAAGCGTAATGGCATTATATTTGGTGTCTAACTTAAGGCAAAAAAAAAAACATTTGAGTATCAATTAAAACAGTAAAGGAAAAAAAAAACTTCATAATACCCGAAAAGATACATTTTATTTGCATCGTTTGATCGATTCTAGTACATCTTTTTTATATGTCATTATCAGAACTTGCTTTTCAAGTCTGTCTCAGTCTGACTTTTAATTGGATCAAAGAATGTATATAATGGAAAAGAATTTAAACAATAGTATGCACTTGCATGCTAAATTCTTAAATGCCTAAAGTCTTCTCCAGCATATCCCAAAGATTAAGGCTTAAGGTATGGACTCTGTGTTGGCCATTTCATGTGTGAAAATGATGTCTTATGCTCCCTGAACCACTCTATTACAACTTGAGCCTGATGAACCCTGGCATCTTCATCTTGGAATATGCCCATTCCAGGGAAAAAAAGATCCATTGATGGATAAACGAGGTCATTCGGTATATTTAGTACATCAGCTGACCGCACATCATATTGCTGGGCCTAGACCTAGCTAGATCATGACCCTGCCCCCACAAGCTTGTATAGTAGGCATGAAGCATGATGAGTGCCTCATTTTGTTAGCCTCTCTTCTTACCCTGATGCATCCATCAGACCACATGACCTTTTTCCAATGCACAATAGTACATTCTGTATGCTTCTTAGCAAATTGTAGCCTTTTTTCTGGTTAGCCTCACTGATAAGTGGTTTTCTTAAAGCTGAACAGCTGTTTAGTCCCAAGTCCCCCTGAGTTCTCTTTACATTGTGCATAGTCTTCATTTTACTGTTAAACATAGCTGTGAGTTCTACTGTTGTTTTTAACGATTTGATTTTATGAATCACTTGATTTCAAAATGTGTTGGACAGTTCTTAACCCAATTTTAGTAGTTTCAACAATCTCCTTAATTGTTTTCTTTCGTTGATGCAGGCCAATAATTTGATCCTTCTGAAACAGAGTAACATCTTTGCCATGACCACAGGATGTCTTCTGACATATTAGTTCAAGAAATGAGAGGCATAATTACTGCGGTAATTATCCAATGGAAGGCTCTTATCGATTTGCATAGATAAATCTGGGTGTACTGTATGTATTTATGCATGTATTGTATAAATAATGCTATGGAAATTAAATATTGCTTGCAATCTATACAGTAGGTAAGTGTTGTGAGCTAGCATGTTGGAATCTGAACATGTAATTTTGTTAAGTTCATAGTTTGAACATATTGTAGTGTTTGTCACATATTAAAAGTGGTCTGTTGTTATTGTTTAAAACACATTTACTCGTTTGAATTTCACATGAGGTATTTGTTCAGGGTATTTTTAAAAACTGAGATTTTTCTCAGGTTTTGGATTTTTTTGGACGAGACCCGGTCGAACTTCTACACGGCCGAACAGGTAATGGAGTTTTGTCTAGGTTTCTGATTGGCCTCTTGTTGATTAGGGATGCTCATGACAGCACTTAACATTTTGCATATAAATGGGATGAAATTCAAATACAGGCTGTCAAAGCAGGCAGTAATATAACCCAAAACCATGTTGGCAAAAAAAATTTAAATTAAATAAAAAGCTTCTAAATATCTTTACTTTTGAAGGAGCGTTTACATGTGATTGAAAGGCCAAAATGCATGTTTTAAAAAAATACCCTTATACTGTATTTGTTGACAAGCCGTTAGTCTAGGGGTCTAGGGAGCAGATTAGCTGTGCTCTAAGAAGAAGGGGTGGCTAACTTTCACTCTCACGTCCGTCATAGTGACACTAGCCAATCATAGGTGTTTGTGAGCTCAAGCGAGCAGAAGTGAGCAGTTTGTGTGTGTTAC
>JAOVVA010000019.1:10941639-10972048 GCA_028565275.1 Leiocassis micropogon
ACAGTTCACATAGACCCCAGCGCGATTTCCTACACGTCCCGACCGGAAGTTGAATGCACTAGTTGGGGGAACAAAGAGGGTTGTGGGAGGTGTAGCGTGCTCCGGCGCTTGCGCAGCGTCAACGTAGGGCTCCGCCCCGAGTTCCAGTGCCGGGATCTTCATCTCGCCGCTCCGCTCTGGTCGCCGCGCTGGCTCCGTCAGGAAGGGGTTTTTTCATCCTCCTCAGTTGCTCTGCTACTCGCCGGCCTACTTGGATCTTCTGTAGGTCCTCTATAGTGCGCTCTAACTCTGTATCCTCCATCCCACTTCTGACACCAATGTAGCGTTTTTCACCGCTAGAAAGGAACTTGGAGAGACGAATGAGCTTCCTTGCTGCCCAATGCAAATGGCTGGGAGTACTTTATTTAGCACACAGTCATACAAAAGCATGAGCAGCACATTCACACAAGAACCACCAACTTAATTCAGCCTACGAACCAGAGCACATTCAATAGGTCACACACACCTAACACACACACACACACAACATGGCCGAAGCCACTAACCCAAACACCTTTCCCCAACAGGGTGAGCACACAGCAACCCCTCCCGCAAGGCATGATGGTCGCCAGCCGAAACCCCGCCCTCGCCACAATATGTATTAATGCCTTCAACCTAGGTGTACATAAACATATGTATTCAACTGTGTATAGGGTAATATACACTCACTGGTCACTTTAATTGGAACACCTGTACACCTCGTCATTCATGCAGTGATGAAAAGACTTGTTGTCATTGCCGCTGTTGTATTCTGCTGTTGTAGGCCATCTAATTCACATTGTGTGATTTCTGAAATGGTTTCCTGCTCTGCATGATTGTTTAGAATGTTTATTTAAAATATCATAGCCTTTCTGTTAGCTTGTCTGGCCAACCAGTCTGGCCATTCTCCTCTGACTTCATTAAAACATGGATGTATTTTGTACATAGTTAGATTTTTTATTTTTAAGAGGTTAACATGCAGTGGATGTCTGCAGTGGATTCGTTGAGTATGTCTCTTAGTAATTAACAACATTCCCGTGGTTCTGTACATGTTTAACACTCCCGGATGATTTCCTTTAATGAAACTGAGGATCCCAAGAATCATTTATTTTATAATTTTGCATATCTACTTGCTTAATCTTACATGTCTGGTTTACCATAAAAAAATTGACAAGACCAAGGAAACCGACCAAGATCAAATCAACAGTGTTTCAATACGTTTCCTACCGACAAGGAGAGTGAAACTGCGGGGTTCAGGCACTGTGTGACTCCAAAGAATGTCCTGTGTGAATGAAGTCTCATCTCAGAGGGTTGTTGACTCATCTTAATCATGTGGAGCACAAAAGCTCCATCTACATCTCCTTTCTTCACCCTGTTACCATGGAGAGGAAATTTAAGGGGAGAAAAGGCTTAGAGAACAGATCTAGAGACCGAGACAGAGAACAACAAAGAAAAGCTAGAGTAGGCCGAAAGGTTAAGGATATTAGTTTATTATTTGTAAAAGACTACATCAGGTAAGGTCCTATTAAGTTCTGTATATAGCTAAAGTTCCTTATGCTTCTCTTCTTCCTAATGCAATTCTTAAAGTTACAGGCACCTAATATAATAGGATCAGGAGAAGGGCATGAAAGGAAATGGATAAATATTAACTGTATATACCCTTCTAAAGTATTGGAATGGCAAAGACAATTATTTTTCTGCTATATTCACTAAAGTCATTCGGGTTTAAAACCATTTATAACCATAGTTAAATGTGTAAAACTGTATTATATACAATAGCAAATCTAATCCCGCTTATTAGTACTGTAATTAATATGTAGTGACTCACAAGCTGTGACATCGATTGATAAAATCATAGTGTAAGAGTTCACCATTTATTGTGTTTTAGTAAATTCCTGTGAATTTTAAGTGAATGACTGATAGCATGAATTTTAAATCTTACAGAGGAAGAAAGGAAAATGTGACCTTTCTGCACTTTGGAGCTTATAAACAGCTTATAAACTGTGATTCTGTCTGCACCCATTATTGACTTTTTAAAAGTTTTCTCTTTAATGCCTTTTGATCTCTGCATTAGCCTGATATTAATATACAATATGTATCGTGTAATAATTTAGATTGTTGGGAATTTGGAGTTGTTGGCTAAGTTGTTGTTGACCAAGTTCTTGCACACATTTATGCATGTTACTTTATACATTTATTAGATGATAACAGTGCTATAAATTAGTTGTATATTGTTAGCCAGCTGGATATTTTTACCTTGATCAAATCAAATCTGTAATAAAAATCTAATCATTATTATGAAAACACATGGGAAGCGCCTGAGTCTTATCACAAATAAGTCTGATCCACAGACACATTCACTTCTGAACAGAGCAGAAGGTTCTGAGACAGAGATAGGACAAAATAGGGCAGTACAATGGAGAACCAGGGGGCCAATAAAGGACAGTCACGCACTTCAGTAGACCTGACTGAGAATCTTTCTTGAGATAAACAGCCTGCACATTTTTCAGCACTGTGTGTTTGTTTAGCAGGCAGATGGCTCAACTGGAGACCAAATGTGTGTGGCTTGACTAGTTTTGACCTGTCCACGTCTACAGACCGTTCTGCTTGTTTTGAGTTATTACATTTATTATCAAAGCATTTTGCAGAGCACTCACACTTATGTCAGTACACTTACCACACTATGTGACATACTTCTGCTGGACAGTAAGTTTCCTGATAATTTTTTAAAAACATGCCAGTTCTCATACTTATGCTATACTTAAGCAAAGCAGCAAAGAAGGAACACATACATTTAATAAAAAAATTATCTTTTTTTCAGTTGTCAGATCCCACATGAACTCTATCCTGACCTTTGACCGTCTGCATCTTTGTGTAGGTGTTTGGCTGAAGCCCACAAGGAGCTCCCGGATGCGAGAAAAGCGGGCAGACTTCGTGGCTGGCTGTCTTGGTGGAAGGGTGGTTGTTGCCGGGGGTCTGGGTAAGTGCTAATGGACTGTGCCATATTGCAGACATAACTCATCCATGACAACTGTGAGAGGTTTGTTGAGGGCAACAACTGTCATTACACACCACAAATATTACTTTACGCCTGTCATTATACACCACATACAGTACTTATGCTCAAATGAGCTCATAAGTAATTATGTTTTTTAATGCAGCTTCATGTCTGTGACTAAATCCTGTACTTTAGGTCACATTTTAATAAATAAGTACTGGACAAAATTGGAGTCCCACTTTTTATCCCAATTCTATTATTTTCTTTTGAGGTGTAAAAAAGTTAATTTAAGAAAATATCAGCTCTTATAAAAGAACAAATCCTGGAAGAAATACTGTACATTTAAAAATAGGAAATTATGTTCATGTTAACTGATAAAAACAATAAAAAAATAACTATAAAATGTAATTGAAGGTGGAAGTGCAGCGTGTAAAATAAATTATACTAATGAATATGTTAACCAGTACATATTTTGGGATCATTTTTGACCGTTTTGACATGAGAACAGTAAAAACACATAAATGACAATAGTTTGCCCTAAATTTTTATAGCTTTTTCCAAAGTTACCCAGATTATATATTTTTTTCCATGTACCTGGTACAAATTATTGTACAATCATTGTATTCAGGATAAAATTTTAATCTAGCATTTAATAGTGACCAGAATGAATCAATCAAAGTAACTGATATTGGGTGCTTGTGAATGGTTGGGATACTTGAAAGAGTAAAAGTATTGACTGGCTTCTGTGTGTGTTTCTGTCATTGGGCCAGTGAAGACAAAGTTCAAGGGGGACATTGCACCTATCTAGGGAACTGCCCATCTTTGTACTATAGTTATCTGCCAGGATTCCTACCCAGGCCAGCTTCTGTACAGTACCTTCAAGCATAGTAACAATAAACAGGTCACCAGTCAAGGTTTCAGTCAAATTTCCATGAAACCAAAATATATATGCACGCTTGTGTGCTTGGAGGGACTGTAAACAATACCCGAGCCCTTATAACTTAACTCAATTGGTGGTGTCGTGGCAATGATAATTTCTTCTTTATCTCTTGAACTTACTCAGTCATGAGACAAGGAACCTTTCAATGGTTGTTTCTGTGGGAAGGAACAAGTAGAAAGGTATTTTCCTCCAAGGTCCTTTTACCCCAAGTACCACTGTTGTCTGTTATATGCCAAAGAAGAACAAGAACATCATACTTTTGAGCACATTTCACAAGAATGCCAAAGACAGTGCTTGGGAAGACAAAAACAGTTATTATCATTAATTACAACACCAATAAATGATATGTAGATAACCCTGACAATGTTACAGGCACCTAGAGGAGGACATCCGTCTGGTCCCTATTCCACAAAATCATTGATATCTTCACATACAAGTCCTTTGCGATACGGAGCGAGCTAAACTGCAGATGGCAGGCAAGCAAGATTAACGGAAAGCAGGCATTTTGGAGGAGATTGAAAAGGCTGACTCCTTTCATGCAAAGGCAATTGCAAATATTCCCCACACACTATAATGGCTTTTATGTTCTTTTGTTTTAGGTAACATAGAACTATAAAAAAAAAGTGAAATGACAGTTTTTTTCTTCATTTATAAATATTATAAAATATAAAGAATACACAATTTACTTTTTTATACATTTAGACAGTTTGTTTAATCAAACATAACATGTCACACTTATCGTTACAGTGTAGTTGGAGTTACTGTACTACAATGCTAGCTAGGATTTGAGAAATTGGAATATAAGGAACACCATTTACCATGAGTAACTATCATTAGTGTGTGATCTAAGGCATCTATCTTTTTTCTACTACTACTTTTTTCTTTTACTTGTACTTTCATTTTCATACTTAACAAGTTAAAGATTCAAGTTTTACTTAAGTAAATAATTTGAATCATTACTTTATGTTTAACCTGAGTACTTATCTAGATTTAGTAAATAATTTGAGTATTTGTGTAACATTTCTTTTATATACAACCTACAACTAGTACAATATACACCTGCTATTCAAATGTTTTAAAACACATTTTATTTTCAAATGACCTTATATAGTCTACAAATCTGAGAATTGATTTAAAATTTTTACTCTTTGTCTTTAAAGTATTACATGGCCAAGCTCCATTTTATTAATCTGACCTCCCACACCATCATAATCCAACCAGGTCACTCAGCTCTGCCAATCTCCGGTTATTGTCCGTTCAAAGATCACGGCTAAAACATCGTGGAGATTGTGCTTTTGCTATAGCTGACCCCAAACTTTGGAATAGTTTGCCGGTTTCAATTCGAATGCTGTCATCTCTTTCCATTTTTAAAACAAAACTCAAGACACTTTTTCCTGAGTCCTGTTTTCTTGCTTATTTTTATTTTTATCTGATTTTAATTTTTATTTCTGATGTGTACAGCACTTTGGTCAACCTTGAGTTGTTTTTAAATGTGCTTTATAAATAAAAGAAGTGAAGTGAGGTAATATGTGAATAGTTTGACAGCAAAACCAGATAAGTCCATTTTTGCAATTTGGAAAATTTCGAAAAGCAGGGAATATTTTGTGCATGTTTTCTTTGAGTCACAATAATGTTAAAAAGCACAAATGCCAAAAAATTGAAATTATTAATATAAAGTTACAATTGTTTGGGCTGTAAAAGTGTAACATTTTTCAATAAAAGTGCTGCTATAACTGCAATGTCAATAACAGTGCAAACATCCTTTTTCTTGGCTTTAAAAATCACCAAACATCCAATAAGTCATGGCAGGCTTTGTTTTGTAGCTAGTAAATTAATTTTACTGATCACATGACAGAAAGAAGAGATGTGATTGGCTTGTCAGGAGGCATCATCTTTTTATCAGAAATGCAGCCGCTACCTGTTGTGGTTTATCTAAAGCATGGAAGTTCAAAACTTCTGTCTTTGTTGTGTTTGTTATACACAACCTTGTGTGCCAGAGAATAATGATTTGCCAAAATGAGTCTAAAAATGATTTTGGTCATATTTTGCTGTCAAACTGTTCATTTTAACAAAGGCCTGAATCATTATTAATTTTAATTATTCTTTTTTTAGCAGAGCACATATTTATTGTTTGCATTTATTATTAGCACTGTTTTGAAGTATTTCATTTCATGGCGTAAAGGGTTTTTTACCCTCCAAATATGCCTGTTATAATAAAATACACAATATTTACAGTCCCATTAGGACTGCAAGGTTACCATTTTATAAGTCTTACAAAACTATTGGTTCCTTTCTTTTTTCTTTATTTGATACCATTTTGCTCGGTGGTTATGTTGTAATAAAACATAAATTGCAGGTGTTTATCTGGTATTTTCGCTGGTCAGACAACCATTGTTTTCAGTCCACAAAACTGAGCATTTTCAATTAATATAATTTCTTCTATATTTGTATAAAACGTAATGGTCCATGATAAAAGGTTTATGCAGTAACATGGTGTAATAAAATGTCCAGCCTTGTTGATTTTGATACAACAAATTAGCTGAAGCTCAGATAAATGTGGCCCGGCTTTCTTAATAAATTGTGAGCCTGGTCTGATTATTTGAGCACAAAAAAAAACATAAAACTGTCCCTGCACAGAGGGATGTGGCTGGACCTCTATTAACACTGCTGCACCGACTGGCTGTTCTGCTGTTGGTGTTTCATTTTGGCCATTATGAGGTATTTCTATTAGCACTATGACTAAACAGCCCTGCTGTTTTCTGCCAGTGAAAGCAAAACACAGCCAGAAACTGTCCAGCTGTACCACATTCAGACAAATATGATTACTTTGCTCACTGGCTTCTGTCATTGATATGCTGTGACCTTGCATTCACACACTTGTGGTAAACAAAACTGTCACTCAACCAGGCACATGTAACACACCTAATTTCACTGCCTGGATGCTTCTTTCGGTGCACTCTAAATCTGTTAAAGTAATGAGTGAATTACTCAGTAAAATTCACTTATTCTACAGCCTCTATCTCCATTTATTCTCACTGATCAGAGTAGGATCTTTAAAATAAAATTTCATTCTAGATTTGAAATTAGAAAACTGAAAAATTATCATACACTTATGGATCTGGGACCTAACAGTCCAACAACCTATACGGTATGAGACTGAACATTTTGTTGATAGAAATTGATTGATAGAGCATCTCAACTAGAATCAAAGAATTTTTGACAAAACAGCACTATAGTGCTTATACTTATAAGTAGAAGAATCTGACATTATTTAATTATCACTAATAAATCAATTAACAAACCATGCAGTAGTATGCTTGTTTAACGTTTTTGTTGCCTGGAAACCTATGCCATAAATGGTATCGGTATATACTGTATGTACAGTATGTACTATATGTATGTATGTATGTATGTATGTATGTCCATCCAGATTTTGTCACAGCATCATGCAAAACTGACTAGACAGAATTTAAGGAAACTTTTGCAGTTCTTAGATATTTCCCTGAAATTAATCCTGCGCCATGAGTAAAATTAAAATAATAAAAATGTTAAGTACAAGCGATGTTATGAACAGTTATGTGGCGGATTTTTGTAAACAAACACCTGCGCCAATAGATATTAATTAGAACGATTAGTTAAGATTTTCACCACATTTCACCACATTTCACCACAAGTTGTATAAGTGATTTTTTTTCATGCTGGAGTCGTTTTAAGACAAAACTTAATCTTTATCTGATCTACTTTTTTTGCACACAATTTTGCTGTTTCGACAGTCAGGTTGTTCCTGAGTCTGACAAGGTCATCCAATCATGCAAATAATCTGACTGATAAAAGTAGATGTATGTAGCACCTCAGGCAGTGGGGCTCAGGATGAAGAGCACATGCTTGAGTTTTTAAAAATGTGCACAACAAATGAAAAATTGGGTTGTTTTTGACTTGCTGAAGTCAATTTCTTCAGGTTGTTACAAGAATGAATAAAATAAATCAAACAGCCTGGACACATAGTCATCATGTCCTGGCATGCAGGCTAGTTATTTGTTCAATCTTGAATGAATTGCTTGTTCACTTGTCACTGGTGTATGTGCTCGGCAGAAAACATTTCATCATCTAATGATCATAAATTGATGAGTTAAAGCATGTATTGTAACAAAATGTTTGCTTTACTATTGTCCAATCAACTTAACAATTGACAAGGATTTACTGTGTTTTTGTTTGTTTGTTTGTTTGTTTGTTTTCAACATTGTTATTAAGGAACACTTGAATTCACCCACTGATCCCAGGAGGTTAATTAGCTAATGGATTTGTTTAGCGTAGACGTCACACTGAATGCCAATGCCAACAGTGTAACATGTCTCAAAAACCACCTTCTCTTGTTACTTCTCTCACATCTTATAAAAGAAAGAAGGTTTTTTTTTTTCAAATAATGTTACCTTGCAGATCTGATGAGAGATTCCTGCCACTTCCTAAAAATATACTTGCTGCAGAAAGATACAAATTAAATGTAATGTTTTATTTCATTATTCTAGACATTTAGAGACAAAATTTAGAAACATTAGAGTTTGATAAAAATGTAATGCATTCTTTTTATTCAAGCAGCTTATTATTTTCAGGCTGTTGAGTGTATGACGGGTTTCTCTTAGACTGTCATAGGGAACTTGTACTTTCTTCTTTTCTCATCTCCTTACACACACACACACACACACACACACACACACACACACAGACACTCAAATGCTTTCACATTTACTCAGATGATATTATAACAGGATGGGGTACTTTTTTGTGCAGATCCTCATATCTTTTCAGAATTAATGTCTGCTATTAACTTGAAACTCATATTCAGGAAATTGCTCTCTGTCCCTAACGACCTTACCCACCATCACAACCTTATTGTAATCTTCTTTTACTGAATGTAGACTTGAGATGCACAGTGAACCAACTATAAAACAAGTTAACACAATCTTTCTTGCTCATTACATTATAACTTATATGTGTCCATGCTCCTTGAACACATGAATGATGTTCACAGTACACAGATGTGCATAAAATAACTAGAGACCTATAGTTTTTATGATAAAAATTTTTATGATAAAAATTGTCCTTTATACTGTATATACCACCTATCTTGTGTAGGGTTGTAGAGACCTGGATTTTATCCCGAGGAACTTGGGGGACAAGGCGGGGTACACCCTGACTCGGGTGCCAACCCAGCACAGGGCACAAACAAACACACTTATACACGTAATCACACACTACGAGCAATCTGGAAATGCCAGTCAATCTATTGTGCATGTTTTTGGACTAGGGGATGAAACAGGGTAAAAAAAAATGTATGCACAATTTTTTCTTTTCTACAATTTTGAGCAAGTAAGGTTTAGCTATACAGTAAATATCTGACATACGAACCATTCCAAAAGCTTGTTTGTAAGTCCAATTTGTTCAACAAACATTAAACACATGGATGAGCACTATTAGTTTCTTTTAAACTTTCTTTTAATTGCTGTCAGGAGCTGTGTTTTAAATTATAACCTATATATGCAGTGCATCTCAAAAAATGTGAACAAACAAACATTGTTATACTGGGTTACTTAGATACTAGGATACTAACACAATAGGCTATACACAGTATAGATCTTGTCCTTGTTCTTTAGAATTGTACCGATGGTTGAACGATTCATGTTAAAAGAATGAGCAATGTCTGCCATCACCTCACTCCATTGTCCTAATTATTTTCTATTTTGTCTCCATCGTTATTGCTTGCTGTACTGTACTATTTATTAGTAGGGCCAGCAAATTTTAGCGCATGCATTTTATTATTAACTATGGGTATCTATTTACTTCTTGCATGTCTGTGTATATTATAATCGTTTAAGGCAGTTAGGCGGTTTTGCTGCCATAATCTAATATAAAATGTAATGTTCATTTCAGTGTACACAAGAATTGGTCAATTTCCCGTGCCTGAGACAAAAGCTTTTTTTAGCTGCAGATGGGTTAGTGCACTAATTGGAGGGAAGTATACCTGGAAGTCTTTCACTGGATGTTATTTCCATTAATTGAATTGCTGCATTTGGACACTGAGCTATTTAGGTAATCTACAATAACAATTTCAAACACTGAATAAAGCTTTTCAAAGTGACAGAGGAGGAGAGAGTTATAGAGAGAGAATAAAAATATGCTATTTTATGAGAATGTAAAAACAACAAAAACATTTAAAATACTTCCAAATAGGTACTGAAATTGAGCTTTATTTGAGCATTATTGAGCATTATTTATCTTTATTTTCAGTTATTTTCCAATTGTGAAGTAATTCCTTTACTTCAAAATACATACATTAATACATTAATAATTCACATAACAAAAAAGTATGTATACTCACATTGTATGCTGTATGTTTTCATTCATTTACAAAACAAGACCATTATGGTAAAAAATATTTGGACACACTATGTGTTTTATTACTACTTGGTATTACATTGGTATTGTTTGTGCAGATCTGGCAACCTTGGCTATAGTAAATACCTCACAAATTCATGCATCAAATTTGTCACACCTAACAAAGAACTTTAACTTAATACTAATCACATTCATAATTCTTAATGTTTCATTTACAGCAGTGAACCATTTAAAATGCAATACAGAAAAATGATAGTATACATTTATACAACACTAATTATTCCATTTTCAGCAGTCTATTAATTAGAGTATTTAAAAACTTGGTATATAAGCTATATTAATGTGATCTTTATTTTAATAGGGGATTTGTTAATCAACACAATCTCTTAATTACTAAGGAGTCTTAGGTTTTTTTGGAAGATTCAGTGGTTGATCATTTTCACCATTTGACAGCAGCTTTTTATCCTCAGTTTGCACCTCACACAGAAAAGAGTAAGTTGGAGAGACCAGGTGTAATATACATGAAGAGCCAGAGCACTGGTTAAATGTTAGATGTATGTATAATGACTGTGTTTTGTAGAAGCATCATGTTTTGTTGTGCATGTGCTGACATCTGGTCCTGAGTGATCTGTGAGCATGTGAGCATGTCCAAGTGTATGGACCTGGATGTGTTCTTTGTGCATTTCACCATGTGAGGTTTCAATCTGTTGGCCTGGGAATTGGATTAGAACCAAACAATGAATTAAAGTGAAAGAGTGAGGAAAGGAGAGAGAGAGAGAGAGTTGGCCTGGGATTTGCAGTAGAAAGAAAACAATGAATTAAGGAGTAGCCAAAAGAAACACTGGGACACATAGCAAGTGTTTGACAGTCATAATAGTGCAAGATATACTGCTAGAAATGAGCAAAATAGCTAAATATGCATGTTTCAGCCAACTAATTTTAGTTGTCTAGATTAGTACAAATATTTTTTATGATAGAATATCAGATAGTATTATATTGATAATTTTAAGTTGATGGTTAATACTCGTGTATTTTTAAATGTAATAATAGCATACAGTATTACATCTGATCATTTACAATTATCACCATCACCACAAACCCATCCCCTTAGAAAACTGTGCCTAGATAATGTACAAACATTAGACTTCGCATTGTAATATTCTAATTTATATTTGAAATTTTGGTGCTACTTTTTAAGTAGTTCAACACATATTTCAACAAAAACACATTAATTTCTAGAGATGTATCCACTTAATTTTAGATATGTTTAGTACATGAAACATATCAGACAGATTCTCATATGAGCACTTTATACTGTCAGCTGCTGAAAGCACCTCGATCCTCTCATGAAAAATTACACTTGAGTTACGTATATTATGTGTGCAAACATGGAAGCAGCAGCAACATGATACATTGTTTACAATGTAACTGCTTGCATATTTAATGCACATCAAGAGGTTTAAAAGTGATATCCATTCACAATATACATTAGTGCTTAGAGTGGATGTCAAAGCAGAAACCTTTCTGTTTGGCAAGGTTCCATGTCGACCGCTAAGACATTTATCAAATTCATGTCATATTTTCTGGGACAGTGTCACAGTGCAACAGCAGAGATGTTAAACACATCTTTTAAACCTTCTTTTAATTGCTGTCAGGAGCTGTATTTTTAAATTATAACCTATATATGCAGTGCATCTCAAAAAATGTGAATATTGATATTAGTATGAATTTCTTTCAACTTGAAAAAAGCCAAACTCTCAGATATTCTAGATCCATTACAAGTAAAGTAAAATATTTCAAGATTTTTTATTTTTATTTTGATGGTTTACAGTTCCTGAAAATCAAAAATCCAGTATTTCAAAATATTAGAATATTTTACAATAAAACAATCAAAAGTAGTGATTGCAATACAAGGAATTACAATATATAATTCAGAACAATTTTGTTGATTTATGCACTCAGTAAAGTACTCATGAATTACTGTATCAGTGCAGTATGGAAGTGATCAGCCTGTGACACCGTGACACTACCAAGGTGTTACTGAAGACAGGTTACTTCAATAGCAGCCTTCAGCTTGTCTATATTGTTGGGTCAGGTGTTCCTCATCTTCCTCTTAACAATATTCTGTAGATCTTCTAAGGGGTTCCGGTCAGGCGAGTTGGCTGGCCAATCAAGGGCAGTGATATCATGGCACTATGGACAGGTGCTAATTTCTGATGGAAATGGAAATTGACTTTTCCATAAAGCATCTCAGCAGATGGAAGCATGAATTTCTCTAAAATCTCCCGGTAGATGGCTACATTTTGACTTTGCACTTGATAAAACAAAGTGGACCTGCAGATGACATGGCACCCCAAATCATCATGCATGAATCTATCAACTTAGATTGAGTACCGCTCCACTCTTCTTCCAAACTCTCGGACCCTGATTTCAAAATGAAATGCTAAATTTATTTTGATCTGAAACCATTGACCATTCAGCAACAGTCCAGTTCTTTTTTTCCTTATGCCAGGAAAGACATTTGTGATGTTGTCTCTGGTTCAGGAGTGACTTAGGACTAGGAATGCCTTTCTTGAAGATGTCTTTGTGTGGTGGCTTTTAATGCCCTTGACTCCAGCCTCCTTCCACTCTTTGTGAAACTCTCTCAAGGTCTCTGCTTGAAAATCTTCTTATGGCTGTTGCCATTATTGTTGCTCATGCACCTTTTCTTACCACACATTTCAATTCCAGTCATGCTTCATCATAGCACCTTCTGTGACTTGTGTAATAATAATAGGCTTGAATTAATTTACTTTACATATAATTAACCTAGCATACAGTATATAAGTTTTACTTGATAAATTAAATTACTTTAACTTTTTCACAGTATATTCTAATTTATTGAGATGCACTGTATAAAGATAGTACCCCCATTTAGATGCACCAAATGCATGAATGCAGGATTCCCATTTACTGGTACATACATTGTTGGTCAATACACACTTTCTAACTCCATGGTCGTTCCTGATTTTTATTTCTTTCCACCTTGTCAAACAGTGCTAAAGGCATCATGCAATATGCAATAATTTATGAACAGTTGATGTTGAGATGTGCCTGCTACTTATGCTCTGTAAAACCTTAATGACGGCTCTAATCTGAGGTGATGTTAACTGGTGATTTTTTATGCTGGTAACTCTAAATGGACTTTTTTTCTGCAGCAGAGGTAAGTTTTGGTCTTGCTTTCCTGCAATTGTCTTCATGAGAGTCAGAACTCTTTTGTGTTGTTCTAGAATGTAGAAAAAAAATCCAAACTTGTAAACATTTGACTGGTACTGTTTGACTGATAATAGTGAAGATAATTCTGGATACCTAAGTTGAAGTTTGGATTGTTTTTGATCCACCAACATTTAAATTGAACAATGGCTTATCAGGTCTGGGATGGCCACCCTTAGCACCTCCTCTGAATGAAGCACATGATATGTGCCTATTCTAGCCACAGCTGGTAGAATACAAGAATAATATAGCATTTTTAACCCACACAGTAGAGAGTATGCATAATGCGAGTAGCGTGAGCTATATTGAGATTCCTAGAACAATAACGAGGGCTTACGCATAGTGTGCCATGCCAGAGCTCGTCTCAGTGCAGACTGCAGACACTGCGGTCACATTGTCATTTTCTGATTACCTCCCCCAGGAGCCCCTGTGGCCCAGCATTTGTTCTTCCAAGAAATTATGATGACAAAAGTCACCCCCAGCATTGCGCACATGCTCACATCATCTGCGCTTCATTTTGAGTCTCTATGGAAACTGGTACAACTTAGCTATGGTGCGTGGTGATGCTGGTCTCGCCACCGGACCCGATGAAGACAGAGAGAGAGAGAACATTCTACACAGTGTGCTTCTCCCTGGGAAACAGAGAAGATATCTTTTGTTTAAAGTTGCGAATTTTTTTGGCATTGCTGAGATGCTCTTTTGAGTATAATCTATATTGGGGAAGAAGCAATGACGTACTGCCCACATTTCAGGGATTTGCCTCATCAAAGACTTTATGAGGCAGAAGCTGTGCACATGCTGCATATTTTCTCCAGATATCTGCAAGGTGCCACCTGTCTACATTAGCCTCCAGTCTCACCAGGTGGCAGGTGTTCTGTCTAAAAGAAACATCCGCTCTCATTTGTGTATATGTGTGTGAGTGCTGTAAGGTGATGGAGGGGGGATTGCTGTGATGGTGTTATGCTGATTGAGCAGCTGGAGAGGCAGGCTAATGATGTGACTGTGCTGAGTTCTCAGAACATCTGTCTAAGAAAGACTTGCAATGAGAGCCTCTTCCTTCTTCCTCTAGCTCATCAGAAAAATAAACACTTTGGATACTATCACAGACACTTTTATTCAATTCAAATAAATGAAAATGTATTTATATAGCACTTTTAACAATGGTCATTGTTGCAAAGCAGCTTTATAGAATAAAAAATGATGGAAATACGTATAAGGAAAATATGTGTAAATTATGATTATCAGGTTATCCTTGATGAGCAAGCTGGGGTGACAGTGGCAAGGAAAAACTCACTGACATATTGGATTATTCTTATTTACTATTTTTATTAAGCATTTCAATTGTGTTTATTATTTTTAATTAATTATTTTTGATAATTATGCATGAACTAATTGTATGCATAAACCTGTACACACTAGTGTTAACATGCTTGTTTTTTTGTGACTCAGGTAATCAGCCTTCACCCCTGGGCTCAGTAGAGAGTTATAATCATGTGAAGAGGAGGTGGGAGCCTGTGGCCCCAATGCCCACCCCGCGATGCTCCTGTACCCCTCTACAGACCACAAACATGCTATTCCTAATTGGAGGAGTATCACAGGGTCCCAGTAATGCAGTGGAGGCCCTCTGTCTGCAAGAAAGTGTCTGACAGACCAACCTGTTCTCTTGCACCTATCAAGGACTTACGCTGGACTCTGCAGGAATAAGAGACATGCAGATGAAACTGCAGAGTACTGCTCTGCCTGAGTCCTCCTCCCACGCACAGCTGACAGTTAAGTGGAGACAATCTACAGTAGTCTGGACAGCAACATGTATCTCTGGATGGACTAAAGACTTTGAAGTCACAGACAAGCAAGCAAAAAACTATATACACACAGAACTACACAGGCAGAGGTGCAGATGCCTTTGAACTGTACAGTGTCTTTTTTTTTTTCCACAATCAGAGCAGGGTACTTTTCTGGCTAATCTCTAAAGGAACTTAGGGCCATATCAACCACGCTGCCGCAGAGTTCACCTGCAGTAGCATGTTTAGCACTTTTTCTACTGCATTAGAGAAAAAGCAAAGACGGAGTGGATCTTTGCAGGAGTGGAGGCGTATGTCTGTGCGTTTTTGTACCTTCACAGCCATGCATGTGTGAAATTCAGCACTATTATTCTTAGAACGAGAAATACATGCCGCTAATGGTTAATAATCATTGCCTGTGCTGTAGCGTCTTATGATACGGTTTAAGGCAGTAACGGAGAAAGAGTGAGTCAAGATTAGACAGCAATAGCATGGTTTTTTTTTTGGAAGTGTCAGAGCCCCAAATGCGTTTAGAACTTTTAAACAGCCACATTTATCATATCAGTAATACTCCGTAAATGAGCACTTGGCATGACAGCTGATGGTTCCTATAATATTTAAAGCAGTTTTCTAAAAGTGTAGAAGTGAGCAGCATGATGCTGGTGTCATGCCATGTCTACGCTCAGTCTTAATGGAAAATGGAAATTTTTAGGTTTTTAAACAGAGCTGGGGTTGTCATGTGGATGCTCAGATCCAAACACAATCCTGTCAGGTAATATACAGTACATACATTGAATGTATGTGTCCAAGCAGTAAAACATGTACATCACATTATTACCTATGCTTGGTATATACTTCACCGATGCTTGTGTTTCACCATGGATTTAGTGAAAATGGCACAAAGCTAACACACAGATTATTATATATGATATTATGTGTGTATGAGAAGGAGGTAGAAATGCTGGTGCCAAGCACTATGAGAGCTCTAAAATGCCAAGGCTAGCTGATGATTGATGCAAAAGTCAAATATACTACAGGAATGCGTGTGCTACGGGCATGAATGACAGGATACTTTGTGTCCCTATACCAGAAGGTGGCAGTAGTCAGTATTGGTAAATTTTTAAGAAAGAAAGCAACTCCATAAAAACTGTGTTCCAATTTGCTTACTACCGTTTTAAATAGTATGCCAAAATTGTATCTGTGTTGTGAGTATCAGTATCTATAGTGGTGTACTATACACTTTGACATACTATTTAGTGCAGTATTACGTATTTGGGATGTAGCATGCCACTGTGAAAGAGCTTCCCTGGATTGTAAACAGTGCTTGGTCATTTTATTACAAAAGTACAGCCATCTATAGCTGATGAGCAAAAGTTGAGACACTTTTGAGAGACAATTTGAGACAAATTTTTTTCGTCTTTAAAGAGTAATTTACTTGCTTTGCTCATTTTTTATTGATATGATGGACATGGCAAAAAAAAAAAAAACTACAGGACAGCCAGCCAGCAGTGTGATTATTTTGGTGTTTTACAGCCCTGAGGCATTAGAATTCCCCAGGCTTGTCTCACAAGGACTCCTGGTACCTAATAATAAAACACATACATATTCACACTGTCATATTTAGACTGTCTCTGGGGTTTACTGCTGACGCACAGAAAGGGTTAACTGTGTGAGACAAACGCTGTGTGGAATGACGAAGACATTCATTTACCTCCAGCATTCGAGCAACACATGGCCTGCCGGCGAACATGATGATCAAAGAACCATGCACATATGGTCCATGCAGACACATGTACACACCCACTCTTAGCGAGCGCCTCTTGTTTGTTTAGATTTGCACGTCCCTAATGAGACAACTGTGATAGTCTGCAGGCTGTAGTCTTTTGCGGCATGTCATAGGAGAAATTTGATTGCTCATGATGGCACTTTACACTGTGCGTGTGTAGAGATGAGAGCATGAAAACACATGAAAATGTGTGCACAAAGAAGAAGTGCTACTTCGACTTCTAGAAAAGGACGCCTTATTTCCGTCATCCTGCTACACCGTCAGAAGGTCTAATGCACTGCAAAGTCAAAGAATGTTCTTGGTATTGTGCATTGTGTATGGCTTGAAGGCTTGAATAAGGTTTTGACAGAATGTGACAGCCTCTGGCTTCTGTACAGGCAGGGGGTGTATAAGGCGATTAATTAAATGATGATGAAAGAGATATACCTCTTTTTTATACTTAAGGTGAAACATGACCTATGAGTGCAATGTGTCCACTATTCTGAACACACAGGTGGAGTAGGAGCAATATGAATTTTCTTTTTGATAAGCATCAGGTTTTAGAGAGCCTAATGATAATGAGAAAAGATTTAGACAGTTTTTTACTAGGTGAACACATTGAGCTTGAATATGCGGGCCCATTGAATTTCTAAGGAACATGAGGTGTACAGGTCACCTTGATCTTGAGTAGCAGTGTTGTTGTGATTTTTACCATGTTTTCTTCGTTATACATATTTCCCTGTGGTGAATCTCTAGTTTAAACCAGTGATTTTAAAGTCAGCTTTTCCGGTGCTTTGTGTTTGGTTGGTTGGTCTACATGTTTGTTTTGGTCTTATCTGTGATGTGATAAGTTGTCATTGCTTATCCTTTTCTGAAGAGTCGTGGTGCTGGGTCTGTCCTTTTCTCTATGATGCTGTGTTTTGACATTTGTATTTGGTGTGTAAATGCAGGTTGTGCTAGCTGATGGGTGCTGATGGTGTCTGACACGACATTCCGGTACCACATTCCAGAGCACAGCCGAGTATGTACCTCCTATTCAGAAAACCTGCCAAAGAGGACCTCAATCAAAGAACAAAGAAAACACCATTATAAAAATAGTTGTCTAGAGGATATATAGTGTATAGTAAAAATAGAGGGTGTGTAAAATGTGCAGTTACAATCTCCCAATAGAGAACATTTTTATATCTCCAAATCTGTGCCTGTGACAGGTTTTTCGCTGTGTTTACATCAGAATCAATGAAAGCCTGTGGTACACAACAGACACGGTACACTTAAGCAAGAAGACCTTAGACATTAGCCCTTATTCACCAAAGCTGCATAACTAATCATAAAACGAGCAGATGCAAATTGCAACCTCACTCTCACTCACTCACTCATCATCATCATCTATACCGCTCTATCCTGTATTCAGGGTCATGGGGACCTAGAGCCTATCCCAGGAGACTTAGGGCAGGGTGCCAATCTAATCGCAGGGCAAACACACATACACTACGGGCAATTTGGGAACGCCAATTAGCCTAATCCGCAGGTCTTTGGACTGTGGGAGGAAACCGGAGTACCCGGAGGAAACCTACCAATCACGGGGAGAACATGCAAACTCCATGCACACAGAGACGGGAATCGAACCTGGCCGGGAATCGAACCTGGAGAGTGGAAGTCAAGGTGACAGTGCTAACCACTACACCACTGTGCCACCCAAATTTCAGCCTCTCCAGGCAAATTCCTTTTTTATAGGTGTGGTATGTCTATATCAAACTCTCTTCTGCTTAGAGTGTGCATAATCTTGAGAGTGACCTTTTAACAACCTGAAAAATGTCTGATTTGCAGATAAATTGTCGAAGGTAGAGTATGGTAGAGAGGCATGCAAAATAATAGAAATAATGTTCATAATCAGGGTTGCTCAAATTTGCATTATGTCAAGCAGCACAATGCATAAATTCATGCGGGTATAGATCAACAGCTATTCCCACATACACGTAAAACATCAGAATGGGAAAAACATGACCACAGCAGTGGTTTGATGTAAGTTGGAGTGGTTTAAGTATTCCAGAAATTGCTGATCTCCTGGGATTTTCTCTGCAGAACAGTTCACAGAGTTTGCACAGCATGTTTTGTAATAATTTTTTTTTTAAAAAACAGCTAATTAGCAACTGTGCACAACAGGAAAGGGTCTCAGAAAGCACCACACATTGATGAACCTTAAGTTAGTGATAGGATACAACAGAATTCTTGTTATCGACATCAGTCACTGTGATCATATTTTTTTATAATTATTATATTTACATGAACATACATAACATGAACTGAAGCTCTGAGCCTGGATCTGCATAATTATATGCATTGTGCCGCTATATTATTATCTTTTTAAATAATTGCAAGCAGGGGTACAGGTCTTGAAGACAAATAAAAAGACAATGTGTTTAATTAATCACAGTTTTTTAGGTTACATATTTTCTTATCAAGAGTAAACTTACAAACATGATTTGAAGCACTAGTTTCAGGCTTTGATTCATGTCTTTACAAATTTTTATTTATTGTGGCTCAGCTATATATAATTAAGACCCAATCTGCGCAAGTTGTAAAATAGTCCCATTTACTACATAATTTAAAAATAATCATGTTTTTGTTTTTAATGAAAAAAGAAAACTTTACACACTTATAAGAATTTTAATAAAATAATGAATACTGTAAATGAATGCAAACATTTTGTTAGTGTTGTTAGAGCCATAGTGTTAACAGTTGGCTGCAGTTCAATTCAAGTTTTTATTTTGTGCACACTTTCTATGTCATTTTTAAGGAGGATACACAAGAATCACTAACTCAGATTCGATGAAATGTATTTTCTGCTTTTTGTTCTTTTCTCAATTTCTACCCAGCGGAATGCTTTGCTTTTATTGGCTCACTTTTACAACACCTAAATACTTTAGGGCATTTTACACAGCTGAGGTTGATTAACCTCATAAAACATTTCTTTTAATGTTGTACAACAGCTGTAGCACAGATTTGCTTGAGCGAATCTCAAATCTCTGCTCGTTTCGTTGCATCTTTGATGAATAAGGGCCAATGTGTTTGTAGTGCTATGCTGCTTTCATTAGCAGGACTGTTAACCCTGCAGGTTTAACCTGCACACGCAACATCATTTTAACAGACATATTAATATCAGAACATTCTTCTTATTTTTTTCTAATACAAATTATGATTATGAATTAGCATTAATCGTATATGAGCAGGAACATTAATATCCCTACTCTCCAGGATCATTTTTCCAACGTGCTCATACTCTTATGACAATCAATCTGAAGCAATTTTAAATGAAACCATCTGAACTGGCATCAGCCTTGACTTTTTTAAAGAACATTAAACTTATACAGCCAGAGGCATTAATTTGTACTCAAATAGAAAGGCAAGACTTGTCTATGCTGGGGCAGTTAATGAAGACCACCACTGAGGCTGTGGCACATGTGGCAACTTTGATGTATCACACTACTAACTTTAAGTGGAGAAGCTTTAATAGGCAGATTCATGATGATGTCAAGTATTTTAGAATTGCAATCTGAAGAGTAGCAGATTCACATTGTAATGAAGTGGCCTGGTGTTGGATATTATTCTAATCCACTGTTGTGAGTCTGTGGAGATTGGAGGTCATTTTTTTGTCAAGTTTCTGTCTCAAAGTGGCATCAAGGAAAAAAACAAACAAACTTGAATGTAATGATCACATACAGCATAGTCGTACAGCATTTAACTGAAACTAATTCATCATTAATGACAGACCACCTAATTAACCTTTCCATCTTCCAGTGCATATTGTAAAAGCATATCATACACAAACCTTCACTCAGACTGGCATAGTTGCTGACAGCGCTCTGGGATAACACGGGTTCGTGCAAGCTTGTGCCAGCGGCTCCAGTCCAGTAGTTCAGTGCCTATATGTGAGATAGTGCCTCTACTATGACTCCTGTAATAAAAGATTTGACCATTGCTGTCCAATACTGTTTTATTGTCTGCCTCTGTTTGGCCTCATTTCTTTCTACTGATTTCAGCTAAACGTGACAGCAAGTCTCATCTCCTGCCCCGGACCATGAATACATCTGGCCAGCTCATAGAAGATGACAAATGGATTGTGCTCAAATGTCACAACTATTCATTATAGATGAGGTAGAAGCCACCAGAACATCTTCAAAGGTTGCCATGGGCTCTTGTATGAGAGCCACAAATGGTTTTTTGGCTTTACTGCCTTGCCTGTTATTGCTTCGATTTATGTCTCCACATTTTAGCAGCCTGGCAGCTGAGGTTCATATTATGGGACAGATGATTCAGTTTACTGTGTGTAAAAGTATTTTTATCCTGCCATTTTTTACACCAAACAGTATCCCATTAATTCAGAACAGAGAAGAGTACAAAGTGTGCTGAAATTTTGTGTCTGGTAGACACTTACATGCCCTAGTATTAGGATATGACCTCCCCACAACATTAGCTTGGCTAGGTAAACAATTATATTTTTGCCTTGTTTTTCCCCTCTATTTATCAGACGGTAATGAGCTGGACTATTAGGATTCATAAATTGTGCCAATCACAGTTAATAAACTATAAGATCCTTGACATTTTGTCTTTATTCTGACATTGTGCAAGAAAAAAGATAGAGAGAAAATAGTATTTTTGTATCCGCTACCCTGGCAACTAGCCTTGACATTGAGAGATTGCATATTCTGAACAGAACATGCTGTCATAGATTTTTACCTTTACTGGTTTTTCATTTATACTTAGTCAAACCCTGGTATGTAGTGATGAGGAATGGGGTAAAGACTACAGCCAAACCTTTGAAGGTTACATGCCGTTATTGATGGTTATACATAATTTCAATTGACCAGTTTCGTACACCATAGACACCATAGGTTGCTAATTTTGATTATCATTTAGTTATCTATTCGGTCACTTTTATATCAAATTGCGTTATTACTCTTTTACAGAGGTTGTCAAGCAGAACGCACCATCATAAACCTAGCAACCAATGATATGCTGTGCCACAGCGGACCCTATGAAGTACTGACATCTAGGGACGTTTTCAAATATTGCATCATGGCAGAAAATAGACAAGATTTATTAAAGGAATCAGATTGATATAATAAGTTAAACATTACTGAACTTAAATGCCATGTTTTATTTCTAAGTAATGTTTAAATAATTACAATCGAGCATGATTTCTAATAATCAGTAGTGTGATTTTTATATGCAGAAACAGCTTAATATAACACTAACAACACGGGTATTTAAATTCACTTATGAATGCACATAATTCATCTGAGCCATTTTAGAAAATATATTCTTTAATTATCATGTAAATCTGATTACTCTACCCCATGAGGATACAAAATTATATTTGTTCCACTATTTATACTTATGTAACATAAAGAAAAAAATTATTACTTCCAAATAACATTTTCACAATTTCAGCAGGCGTCATATCATCTCCATATGATACACCCAAAGGAGTTAGTGAAATTTACATAATTTTTTGGCCTGTTTCTCTCACTCTCATTTCTCCCAGTGTGATGGGTGGTAATCCAATAAAGACCTTCCTTAATGCCTTTGACTGCCTTGACACCTCTAGGGTAAGAGAGCTTATCCTCATGAAATATACAGTCAGCATATTGAAATAGGCCATTGAAGTTCACAGGCCTCAGGGTATTTCCACACAAATACTACACTAGTTACACATGTAGGCTAAGCCGTACACATTACCTGTTCAGACATTTTCACTAATTAACAAAGGAACTTGTCTTCGCAAATAGACGGCTTATTATTATGTTACTCATAAAGCAAAACGAAGCATATCTCTCAACACTGAGCATGTCTTTGCATTTTCAAAAGCAAGTTTTTCTAATGTAAGAAAGAATGTAGAAACAGATGTTTGTGGACCCAGCTGTTTCAAACAGTTGTGAATTGAGCTTATAAAGTGCCTTAGCCATTCTTTAGCATTTTATTAAAGCCTATAAGAACAAAAGGAATTGTATATTATGGCTATCATAAATAATTCATTATATTGATCAGGTTTCTGCATGGAATAGAACATATATTCCAGTACATCTTGATGTTTTGTACAGTCCTCAGATAATGATAAAGAAATTTCTGACATAAGCTGACACTGATATTAAGTTAACATCATTAAAAGTGGTTAAGTATGAAAACGTTTATTAGGTAGATATATTGTGTACTTTTCCTAGAATACCCCAAATGTCCTCTGGGAATACTGTATGTTCTAAATGATAAACTATGGGAAAGCTTCTTATGATCTCCTTCTGAACTAATTGAGTGAGACATATTGATATGAATAATCCCTGTTGTCATGTGACCTGGAACAATCCTGGTACTGGATCCCAAAAGAGTACAAGCACGAGGTCAGAGAAACTCCAACTGCATTTTGTCTGACATGTAGAACTGTTTTCAAAGTTTTTCAATTTCTTTTTTAGTCATCCATGTGTTTTCTATGTAGCTGCAAGTTACAAGATATAAATCTGCACTAGTGTTGTTCAGAATGTCATATTGACAAAAGCTGAAATGCAAGAATGAGCATTTTTGGTTAAAAAGCTGAAAAAGAGCTTTTCAAACCCATTTGCGCAATGGGTCAGCGGCTCAGTGAGGAGACAGACGATAAGGAAATCGATGTTGCTGAACTACAGGAATGGTATAAAAAGTTTGTGGTGGAATGCCCAAGCGGAACCCTTTTCAAACATGAGTTCAAGAGCTTCTTTGGCGTGACCGACAATCAGGAAGCTGCAGACTACATTGAGAACATGTTCCGTGCTTTTGATAAAAATGGGGTGAGTAATGCAGTTATTTTAGTGCACTGATATTGATTCTAATGGATTTATTTTAACAGTAAAACTAATGAAGTCTCCTTGTGCTTTAAAAACATTGATTTTAGTATCATTTAATACTGGTTTTCTACAGTATTCTTTTTTCCGTTTTTCTTATTTTCTCAGGACAACACTATTGATTTTCTGGAATATGTTGCAGCATTGAACTTGGTATTGCGAGGGAAGCTGGAGCACAAACTCAAATGGACTTTCAAAATGTATGATAAAGATGGGAGCGGTTGCATTGACAAGACGGAGCTAAAGGAGATTGTGGAGGTAATCACCTCCTGCCTCTTTCTCATTATTTAGTCAAACTGAGTCAGACGTGGCTTTTAAGTTTAAAACCTTTTTTTAAAAAAAAGTATCAAACTGTCAAAAAAAACCAGAATGTTACAGAGCATGATTAGTGCAATGACAATAGTTATGAAACACCTATCATTTTGTTTAAGAGTAAGAGAATGATGGATGCTGAAATTGAAGTTTGAAAGGTCTGTTAACTTTCACTGCTAGGGCACTCAAAGCATGTTACTCATACACATACTAGAATTTTATAATAGATTAACATAAGAGATTAAATAGTGTTTCCTCTATTTTTTTTTTATGTTTGTTATTCTTCATATATGCAAAAACTATTCTTAAGCTGCTTCAATTTGTAATATTTAGCCTGATTTTCTAGTCAATCTACCGAATGAAGAAAGCCTGCCACGGAGAGCTGGATGAAGAGTGTCACCTACTTACCCCAGACCAGGTGGTGGACCGAATATTTGAACTGGTGGATGAGAATGGAGACGGTTAGATCATGTTTATTTGTTCATTTTTTGTGGTGATTCTCTTTTACTAAGGTTGTCTATGAAAGAAGGACACCAAAAATAAAACTACAGGCATGTAAAAAAAAAACTGAGCCGAGAATATAACTGCGTAGACCACAGAGCGACAGTACTTCAGTTTGAGGAAGCAGCCCTCAAAAAGCTTGATAGCTGATCCATAAACTTTATTTTTTTCCAGTTTTAGAAATGTCCTTGTATCACAAAGAGACACATGATTAGCAAGAAAAGAAGTCACTAAACCAAAGAAATTGGGATTAAATGCTAAATTTTATTATATCTGGGAACTCAACATTCACTAGATTGAAAGAAGTTCCTGCTATCCTGTTCCTTTCATTTGGTTATTTTTGAATAAGCGTCCTTGTTCTTCGCATTTCAAATTTAAAGAAGGAGTTATGTTGAGCTTGATATGTCTTTACATAGGGGAGCTGTCACTGGATGAGTTCGTTGATGGTGCACGACGTGATAAGTGGGTCATGAAGATGCTGCAGATGGATGTGAACCCAGGAGACTGGATCAATGAGCAGCGGAGGAGGAGCGCCAATTTCTAAAGTAGTGAATCCAAAATCCAAATGCCTCCTTGGCCAAGATTCAACACAGTCTGTTCGCTCTTTACAACGTACCATAAACACTATTAGGTCTGTAAAGAAAGACGCAGTGAGTCAACCTTTTCCCGAAGCAAAAGTCGACCTTTTAAATGGCACAGGGATATGCACAAGGGAAATGCCAAATGTCTGGTTGTTTTTTCTTCTTCATTTTTGCTCTGCATTTCTGTTCATCTGTGATGCTTCAAATGTAACATGCTGTATAAAATGTAAAATTTGTGTTTAAAATGTATATGTATTGTCTAAGTTTTTCTTGGCTTGGGTTGAGGATGGCCATTAATGTAACATGTAATTAGACATATTTTAATTTTAATGTAGATTTCATTTTTAATTAATTCTGTAGAAATTATCATTTTATTGTATGTTCTGGATAAATCTTCTAAGTAGGTATTAATGTTTTTAGAACTAATAAATAAGGTGTAAATGTACACCTACTGTATATGAGGCATTATTTCTGAATGTTGATAAAATACAACTATAAACAAGTTTTTAGCATAATTCTTACAAAATATTTGCTTTTCACAAGATGTGAGATTTGTGAATTGTATTCACAAAAAATACTTTTAAAGAAAAAATATATATTATATATAATACTTATTTTGTTGTTATTTTTTTAGTGTTATTCTTAGTTTCACTAAATGTGGCAAATCTTTTCCCACTGCAATTTAACTATCGTCAGAGATGAGAAAAGATGTGTACAAAAAAGTCCACTGGGACTGAGTGTTTGCGAACTCACTGAAGATGAACTCATTTAATAAATTTTTTTGCCAGATGTCAGCAGTTTCTGAGTCATCAATATTGAGCTACCTCTGTAATAAAACTAGGACTAAAATCAGCTGTGAATGAAAAAATGTGACAAGGCATTCAGTCTACCTGCAACATCCAATACCACATTAGTTTGCACGTGTTTGGGTGAGTTCAATAAACAAACTGAAAAGTATTAAAGATTATTTAAGGCATGCATACAGAAAGTATGGAATAAAAATGTCAGAAAGATTTAATACCAGCTTAGTTGTGCTTGAAAAAAAAAACTTAAGTAACAACTTCATGATCAGGATGGATGCAGCTTTCATTACTATTTACAAGCGACCTGATGTAGAAAAACAGCAATGCCAGTAGTTCATTACAGAAAAAATGCTTATAGAAAAACTGAATGATTTTCATATTAATTATCATACTATATGAACACTGACTCACCGTCTTCAGTGGTTCAACTGTGCTAATATGCTAATACTGCCATCAGTATCATTGTGCTCATCCCTTTTTCTAGATGACAAAAAAGCCTGGAAACCTCTAGTAAACTCTGTCATAACAGCAATATGTTGTTAGCTTGAAAAATAATAAATCACCAGGTATTAATGCAGAAATTAATAAAATCTTTAAAGAAAATATAAAAAAAGAGTCTCTTCCACCATCAATGACTCAGGGTGTCATCTCTTTAATACCTAAACTAAAAATTGATTTACTCTCAATTGAGAGTAAATAGATTTTATTAATTTTGCCCTTACATTTTGCTAAAAGAGTCAAAGATGTTCTACATTTTATTATAGATAAACCACCGTCTGGACTCATGAACAATCGAAACATAGGAAAAAATATTAGACTTTTTTTTTTGCAAAACAATTAAAACTTTGAATAATAATAGTAATAACAGCTCCATCAAACTAAAACATAGAACTTCCCCATGGTTTAATTGGTCTTGTGGAATTAGACAAGGATGCTAAATCTCTCCTTACCTTGTGACTCACAGCATGGCAATGTGGCTGGGAGGCATTTTATCATCACTCATCTGGCTGATGATACCAGACTGTTTTGCAAGATGTGTCTCTAATTCCTATTGCTTTAGACTCAATTGATTAATTCTCAAAAGTTTCTGGTTTGTGCTGGAATATAAATACTGTAAATGTCAAAAATAAATGCTATTAAGCATTGCGCAACGCCAATTCATTTGCAATACTCCTATTTTTTTTTAAAAAAAAAGGTAACATACTTAGTAGTCGTCACAAGTAAAGATTGCAAAACAATGTTATTGGATAGTGTATGAAGGAACAAGGTACATTACATAAAAAAGAAAAAAATCTGTATTAATGAATACAGGGGAATGTGGTGGCAGGAATTTTCTTGACTTTACAACTCTAAATTATACATTCAAAATAAATTGGCTGAGGCAATTTTTAAACGATCCAGAATCTATTTGGAATGCTATCCCCTCCTTTGTTATACTCTAAAATACATGGTTTGAATATTTTGGTGGTTTGTAATTATACCATCTCCAAGATGCTTTCTATGATCCATAGACAGATGTTACTCTCCTGGGCCCGTATTCACAAAGCTTCTTAGAATTCTCTCAGAGAGCTCCTATCTTAGCCTAAAAAGTCCTAGCTGGGAGTCTTAGACTAAAAGTGATTTAGAAAACTTCTTAGAGCAACTCTGAGTAAGGAAAGTACAAAAACCTTTATCTTAGTGAGGAGGCGTGGTTGGCCCTGTTGCTAGGGATGATGCAGCAATTCAAGGACTGTGATTGGTTGATAAAAGAAAAAATCGGTAAAGGTCTTAAAATGGACTCTTGGTAAAAATAGAATATATGATAATAGAATAGACTGTGAATTCATTATGTTTGTATATAAAGAAATTGTATAATCATGACTACAGGCTACTCTATGCAAAGTTTCTGTTATAGGCAAAATATATTAAAGTTAATTAAAATAGCCAAATGTTGAAAATGTGTCTATTTTTAAAGCAACCTATTTCCACGCAGCAGTTACTATATTTACATTCTTACATTTATTTACCATACTGATTCTATTACTTGTAATCCATTTCAAATTGATTGGAGCAAAATGGCTCAGCTTTTACCAATTTACATGATTGCAGGACAGTCTATTTAAGATGCACTTTTGGATGGTATGTAGCCAACAATCCAAGAGAGATGGAAGGAAGTAAAAGACCACGAAAACTAAATTGGACAGAAGAGCAGTGTTTACTTTTAGCTCAGTTAGTTGAAGAAAATAAAGCAAAAAAGGTCAATTTGGCTCGGGTGTCACAGCTCAAGGAAAGAGGCAGACCTGGGAGAAAATATCTGCATTTTCTGCATTTTTTGCAGCATGGAACCGTCAGAGGAACCGCGACCTTCAACGTCGCAGGTGTGCGACTCTCGGCCAATGTATCAGATAAGCCAGCCTGCTGCAGCCACCTCAACACCATCCCTGCTGGACAGAAAATTGGAGATCGAAATTGATACTCTCACACAGCACAAAAAAGTTCTCTGTTTACAGGAGGAGTATTATAAGCTAAAAATTGAGCTGCTAAAATATAAAAAGAATGAAAAATAAAAAGTGTATCATGGTCATGTGGTCTTTATAACAGCATTTGTGTTCAACTATAGTTGTATGGAATATATGTTCAATGGGCTACAGACAGCAGCTACTGTCACTTACCTAAAATGCAAATTTGTAAATTGAGCTCTGTGACGAAGTCCACTCTGGGACATGTCTCTCCCCTGGGTAAACTCAATGTCTTCTTCATATTCATTACCATCACCTTCATCACCATTACCATGGCTGCTTTCGAGAGGTTCAGAGATTTGTCGTACTGCACAGGCTGTAATGACTTTGCAGACCTTAGCTGTGACAGGCGCACTTCTCCATGCAACACATGAAACCTCCTCTTCAGCTGGCCAATACCCCGCTCAACTACTGAACATGTTTTCTCGTGGGCTCTAAAAGAGGAAATATCAAAAGATATAAGGTAAGGTGGCCTAAAGTACTCAACAATAATGTGGATCTGTTTGATTAAAGAGCCGTCTCTTGTTTGTGGTACATTCGAGCACATTTGTAACTACACTTTATTTTCATACACAATGATTCACTGTTATTCTACTGTTTAGTACCTGTTGTAGTTTAGCTGTGGTCCTGGGTCTGGGTGGAGGTAAGGTGTGAGGAGTCATGCTTTGCATGGATAGCCACTGTCCCCTAACAAATGCCAGTTAACTGGCACATAATGTCCTTCAAAAAGCTGTCTCAGGCCACTCTCGGACAGTCTCCTGGCATCATGTGTTGAGCCTGGCCACTTTGCAACAATGTCGAAAATCTTGTAATCTGCACTGAAAACAAGTTGTGTATTGATGCTGTGGAACCTCTTTCTGTTCACAAAAACATCTTCATTTTCCGATGGTGCGATTATGCAGATGTGTCCCATCAATTACACTGACAACACCAGGAAACCCCTCTATGTCCAGAGTGTGAACGCCCAGTGGAAATGAAATGAACTGTGTCACTACTGTATATGAGACTGTGAAAGCGCTTCAATAGTTTGTGTGATCACTCTGCTGATGGAAGGTTGTGACAGACACAAGTCATCACTACTGCACTGTTGCATTTTTCCAGTTGCCAAATACCTCAGTGTTGTAATCACTTTCATTTCTGGCGTTATGTCATTACGATGTTGAGTGGGACATGTGAGCGCATCTCTAATAAGTTCGAGCACAAACATTATCCCATCATGATCCAATCTGTAGTTTGATCATGATCATTCAGTGTTTGGAGAATATTTCTTCTGTCCGCCATTTTGTCCTCTGCTATAGAAACTCTTAAGCCTCTTTAAAGTCCTCCTCTCTACTCTTAACAATTTTTACCTTAGGAGCTGTTTTTAGGGCCAAGATGTTTTGTGAATCATTTTTATCTTTACTAGATTTAGTCCTAAATTTAAGGGAAAATTCTAAGAAAATGTCATAATTCTAAGATTTTTCTTAGAATTTCGTCACTAGGAGCAACTTTTAGACTTAAGAAGCTTTGTGAATACGGGCCCAGATGTGTAGCGGTGACAGTGGAGTCCAGCACGCAGGTCTCGCGTTCAGAGACTCATTTGACATGTTTGTTGTTAATAAACCAACTTGTATGTTTTTTTTGTTTTTTTTTTGCAAATATTTTTATTGAAAAAAGGAAAACAATACAGTACTTGCAGTTACAGACATACAATTT
>JAOVVA010000019.1:10987418-10997907 GCA_028565275.1 Leiocassis micropogon
TCGTGTATTAATTTGTCACGTGCCTAGGGTTAATTATAATAGTAATAATATATTTGATAATAATAATATGAATTTTTTATTGTGATGTCCTAATATATTTGATAGAGATTTTGTGGGGGTGCAATGCGTGGCAGGGGGTCATTTTAGCGTATAACACCAACTTTACCGCGGTTCACCTCCATTGCTCAAATTTCCCCCTCTTGGTCGGCGACTACGAGTGACGTCACTCCCCATACAATCCCGCCCCACAGTATAGACCCACCCCTGACGCTGACTGACAGGTTTCCGTGTAACGTGTTTGAAATGCAATTGCAAATGGATTAGCGATTGTGTTTGAATTTTGGCTGGCTTGACGCGCGACGCAGAGAAAGTGAAAAAGCAAACATGGTCATTGATTTTGCTGTTTAAATATGACAGGCTCATGACTTGTAAGACATGGGAAATGCAAATGCAAATTGACTTTTCTTTTTCATTTGAAATTTGGCAGTCAGTGTGCGTTTGCGAAGGCAAAAAAGCAAACGGTAATGCAAAGTTTGCAATTGCATTTGAATTATGGCACACTTTGTGCGTCCACATATGGGAAACGCAATTGCAAATGCAATTTGCAATTCCTTTTGAATATTGTCCGGGATATCGCTCCATAAATCATAATGTGAATAGTGTGGCTGCCAAAAGTTTTTTAATACACAGTTCAGGATGCTGCACAAATACAAAATTATTTAGAAGACGCTTGTTTTGTATCTGTTTACCAATCTGTGACAAAAAAAAACCTTGTCTTACTCCATGCTCATCCAGTCTCCTATAAATGTTTAATCCTGACAACATGCTCAATTCTCACAATTATATACTATCCATCTCTATATTTTCTTGCTGGAATTCATTAAACCAGTTGTGTTGTCTGTGTGCAGTTTTACACGTTCATCTTGTTAATATCCTTCGTCCTCTCAGAAGCACCAGTAGGTGGACTGCCTAATTGGACAATAATAATTATTGCCATTATTGTTGCCATTAATCCACCCAAAACCCAGAAACAATTTTATCAATATTGTTCAGTTTCATAACACTCTCACACTCTCCCAGCCAGTCAAGAATCACTTTAGACTGATACAGAAAAAAAGTGAATGGAGAATTTGGTATTGTGTTTTTAGTAAACCATACCCAGTTAAATACTGAAAATGAGGCATCAAAATAGTAATTGCCTGAAGTCCTTCTTAAAAATGTGAATATATGTTTTGTAATTCAATTTGGTTTATGTTTTAAACTATGTATTATGTACATAAACAGCTGCATAAGCATTTTATAATTAGCGTATTAATTTAAAACAGATTAAAATATGCTGCCATTTACTTACTCTTTGGCGGGTAGGAAAGCTCAAGCTCCCCAAAATAAATAATGTCACTGTGATTGCCAAGAAAGGGAGTACACTGAGACAGCATGGTAAGTTTTGCTATCTTTGTTTTCAGACACAGATGGCTGTGGAATAGACACCCTTTTTTTTATTAACACATAAACTATTTTCAGAATTTCTTTTTTTACCACAGCTGAGCATTGCATGGTCATGATTCATTTATCTGGTTGGACACCCTAAATGTAAATGTCAATTTAACTCCCAACAATAGGACAAAGACCTCCCTACTGCACCAATCAGCATTTTCATGCCTGTTAGAAATCAAGTGTTTAAAGGAGAGTTTTTATTGTTGTTAACTCCTTAATCATATTGATTTTATAATGGGTCGTCATAGGTGAGCAGCCAAAGCTCTGAACTAGCAAGTTTTCTCTTTTTGCCAGAGAGCCACTGTTGTGCCCCTAATTCAGTTCAAATTCCTTAACCGCTCAGCTCTATGCTTGGTTTAATGTGCATGAGTCTAATGAAATAATATAAATACAACTGATTTAAAAACAAAGTGAAGACAATAATGAATTACATGTGTAATACAGTACATGCCACATGACCAATTCATTAAATTTATCAATAAATGCTTCATAATATACTAAAACAGTTTAATGATAGTTTTGAGTGATTCTCCAATTTTGTGTGTATAGTTTTTGTGGTTTGCGGCATCCCTTGATAAAAAAAAATCTCTAAAACTACTGTCAATATCGAAGTATTTAAGACCACAATATGCTGTAGTTGGCCTTCAAAAAAATCAGTGTATCCAAGTTTTTTGTTAGGTTTCGGCAGTGTTCAGGTCTTAGTGTTTTGCCCACAAGGTAGAATATCCTTTCCACTGCTGTTGTTGTAGCTGGTACTGTAAATACTTTCTTGGCCACTAGTGAAAGTAGAGGAAAATCAATAGACTTGCGCTTCCAGTACTGCAGGGGATCTTCATCTGTGGGCTCCTCATGAAGGTATGCAGCCAGCTCCTGCTCCATACTCTTGGCCTGTGTGGATGGCCTTTCTTTGATGAAAGAGAACAGTCTGCTGCGTTTAGATGCAGATGGCTGAGCATCTGAACTGGGCTCCTGTGGACTCACAGGTTGGCTGTGCTTTCCCATCTCCTCCAGGAGAACCTGCTTATGCCAGTCCCGGTCACTGCTCCAAGAAAGCTTGAACTGCGGGTCCAGCGTAGTGGCTGTCACAAACAGAGGATCCTCCAGAATTCCAGCCAAATTCTGGTCCAACGCATGAGACAATCCTGACACCAGTCCTGCACACTGGTGTGTCACAACTTCTGCAAGGTGCTTGCGTAAGCCCAGGACACTGGGGAGGGCAAGACTGATAGACACATGCTTGTCTCCCTGGACCATATCTGTGGCTTCCTCAAAAGGTTCCAAGATCTCAACCAGTTCTTGCAGTGTGGCTTTTTCAACACTGTTGAGAGCCAATTCATTTCTGTCTACAATGTCTTCCAAAAAATCCAACGATTCGAGCATCTGTCTCATTGTCTTTAGTTGGCTGTTCCAGTGCCTGTCCAAAGCTGATGGACGCTGTCCATTTCCTACTGTGCCAGGACCAAATACTTTAGTCAGTTTTTCAGGAGTCACTGTAGTAACAACATAGTTGTAGAAACAAGCTGCTTTAGTAAGAGTCATGGATATCTGAGCGGAGGAACAGATGCCTTGTTGTATGCACTGACTCAGTGAATGGGCAAAGCAATCTATCCTACACCGACCGAGGCAATGAATTAAAGAATTCTGCTCTTCTGTTCCACTAACAGTACGCTTTCCTTTGCCTACATTGGTTTCTTCATCACTACTATCTTCTTCCTCATCTTCCCCAACACCATTAGTATGAAGATAAAAACCAGGCAGGCAGAAAGTAGATCGGCTTTCACATGGGGAAGGATCAACAACGATGCGAAACACTTTACCCGAGATATCATGAACATGACAGATCTCGTCAAACTCAGTCAGCATGCGCTGAGTGTCCCTGTAATTTTGGAGAGGAATACATGATAACAGTATGGATCTTATCTGCCAGTCCGAGGTTATGAAATGGCATGTCACTCCCAGATAGCCAGAAGTGTTGTTGATGGATACAGCAGTGCTTGTGCACAGGTCCAGGGTGATACTGCAGGACTCAACTCCTGAGAGAGCCAGCTTAGTTGCTAGCTGTACTTGGTAGCTGTAAGCCGGAAGAAGTTGCTGTTGTATGTAATGGCTTGGCTCTGGGACATAACGAGGCTCAAGGAGCTTAAGTAGCTCACGAAAGCCCTCATTCTCGACAATCTGCACAGGTTGTAGGTCACGGATGATCATCTTGGCAATTGTTTCCGAAATGAGGGACTGTCGTGGATCGGTCCGGTCAAATTTGGTTGTTCCCACAACACTCTGAGAAGCTGTTCGACCAGCGCCACTTATGGGTGTGTAGGAGTGCATCGCCCCAGATGAGTAGGCCTCTCTTTTGACATCTTTTTTCCTCAAAAACTCATCATACATTGCTTGATGTTTACGCTGAAAGTTGGAAAGAAAATGGCTGTTAGTGAACATTTTAAAATAAATACTGTACACCAAACTTGCATGTGTTCTTTGTTCTTTACCATTCCCAGATATAATAATAACAATAATAATAATAATAATAATAATAAAGGCAACATAAGGCACAACGATACCTTGTGGGCTCTTTGAATATTTAAGAATTCCTTTTTTACCAAAGAGATACTTTGAACACTTTCTGACAGGGAAAACCAGCAACCTTTTAAATATATATTCAATTGTCAATCACTGTGGCAGCATTTCCAGACTTAATTCAAATGCTAATTAGAGAATGCTAATTCAAACTTGTATTTGCCATTGCACTGTCCTTATGTGCTGCATAATTTGAGCCATTATTCAAATTCGAATGCAAAACACACATTTGCATTTTTGCAAAATGTATAAGATTTGTCTAAAAATAACATGCAAGTCCATTTATGATTCTGAAGTAAATAAAATAATGAAATAAAAAAGTCAGAGCAATTCCTGTTTAATCATGCATATTTAACATTTTTTGACAAGAAAGCTCTTGTGTGCATTTGGATTTACATTATCAGCAAGGTCAAGCCCTATCAATCAGATGGGTGTGTGAGATTCTGAAGGGAAAAATATATATATGCACAACTGCCTATCTTGCATTTTTCCCTGCAAAAAAAATATAAAAATATTATATAAAATATACTGTATATATTTTTTTTTTCTGTGCATACCATACGTGCATATTCTGTAAAAATGCATGCGGTCTATATTTATGATCAAATGCAGTGGTTAGACAGGTAACATTGCGTATCAATAGACATTTTACATAAATTAAACAAGGTTTGACCATTTGACCAGATACTGTATATACTTTTCATACATTTAGGACAATATATGTAGTTATAAAACACCATTTTAGGATCTGTTAGAAATTAAATATTTAGCAACACTCTGAAAATTTGATGTCAGTTTGTGAAGTCAGAGTAACAAACTTTTCCAACATTCTAAAATTCTAAAATTGCTGCATAAAAGCACTACAGCCCATTGTGATGAGCTCTGTTTACTGTCTGTGTGGGTTTCCTCTGGGTCCTCTGGTTTTGTCCCACCATCCAAAAACATGCCAGGTGAAGTGGTTATATGAAATTGCACTTAGGTGTAAATTGATGTATTAATTTTGCCCTGTAATAGACCAGAATCCAATCCAGCAAAGTTCCCACCTTACAGTGTTTTCGGGACAGACCATGGATCCACTGTGACTCTGACCTGGATCAAGTGGTTATTTGTGAGAAACGAATTAACTCATGTACTAAGTATGGAGCACTGAATTCCCTTCTCAATTGTTGTGTATATTTTTAATCCAACATGCACTCCAAACCAAAAGACCACAGTGCCTGATTGACAGGTCTACCTCACTGAGAGTAAAAATGCAAATCCACTGCACCTGCATCTCGACTATCTTAAAATATAAGTCCTTACAATTAAAGATGGGAATGTAATTGCAAATACATATTTGAATACAAGTCTATAGCATTTACTAATAGTCATCTTACTGAACTGAATAGAGACCAGGGGGGGGGGGGGAGCAAAGAATTTAAGTAATTTACCTTCAAATGTGTAACGAAGTTAGAGGTGACTGTCCGCTTTGCCTGTATCCTTGTGCCGCATGCTTTACAATTAGACTCAATTTTGCCGTTTTCGCCCTCAAAGACAATATTGAAGTAATCCAGAATGGACACTCGTGTATTTGACGCCATCTGGAAACGAGAAATCCTCCGAGACCGAAACAACGAGACACCTTTACACCCTCAGCAGCCACTCGACAGCTACCCGCTTTGCGCTTTTTTTTTGCACAATTCCGTGATGGCGTTCCGGTTCAGTATCCAGTGCTGCTGCTGCTGCCAGTGTGTATCTGCACCGCTCTCTTACACATGTTACACCAAACGTATCGTGTGCGCATTATGGCAATGCAGTTAGCAAACAAATTCACAATCAAGCGCCAGAATCAGACAAGGGTTAACATCTGGCGGCTGCAAACAGCACGGTGTGTGTGTGTGTGTGTGTGTGTGTGCGTGCAAGTGTTTTGGACAGCAGGAAATACCCATGAAAGGGGAGGGTTTATTTCCCCTCCATCATTTCCATTTCCACCCAGAGAAGAGCAAAAACACATGCAAGATGGGGTTTTCTTAATAGTTTTATCTTGATTAGTTTTCGTTCTCCTCGGAACTTATGCTTATTTATTTAAAAAAAGAAAACGTAACCTGTTGTTTATAACTAGCTCTTTTGTACTGATAAAGGTAACTGAACGCTACATTGTTAATTAAAATATATATATATATTGTTTGTTTTTGTTTTAAGCTTTTTTTTTAATGAAGAACGGAGTTTGCTACAACATTAAATCCTTATATTTCTACTTTTTTGACTAATTAACTGACTAAAATTTAAATTACGTTTTCAATAAATGTATTTGTTTAATCACTTATTCGGGAATATGTTTATAGATTTATTTAAGCATTATTTAAGGGCTCCTCGCTTTAACATGAAAATAATGGGAGGGCTTCCTTTAGGATTAGCTGCTCTGATTGGACAACACTTATTTGACATCACATTGTGATTGGGCAGAACACGTGTTCAATGATTTCGAAATAAATATGCACATCAAATATAAATTTAATTATACCGACATACAGTATTCGCAATGTGAAACGTCATTGCCGTGTTAGGGCGAGAACACCTTCAAGAAATCATGGATGGCCAGAGTTTCTACAAACTGATGCCAGTACCAGTATTTTGAAAGCAGTCAATGCATCTGATATTTTATTCTTAATATTTAACATTATCCATCATATAAATTGATAAAATATTTACCAATCAAAACCATGCCATGTATAATCATGTTTAAAAAGATATTGCAAGACTGTTTTTGTTTCAGTGTTAGGAATCACTCACATTATAGTACATACAAATCATTGTAGTTGAGCTGTAGACAAAAGCAGGTGAAGAAAAATTGTATATGATGGCTCAGATTGAGATGACGACTCTAGATACTCAGCACATGGTGCTGATGTTGTCAGAGTTCGAGGATGTTATTGCTCACATCCCAACTGAGCACAAGCAGAAAAATGAACTAGTACAGGCCGTGCCGTGATCCGTTAATTATCCAGAGTCATCATTTCAGTCTGGACCATCAGACCTGCCTCTTTTCTGCTCACAGCTAATGCTTGACCATGCCCCCCAGTCCACAAATACAAAAGAAGCAATCATGTTTGATGTACTATTCTTCCAATTCAGAGACAGTCTTCTGCTTATCCTTCATCTGAGTCTGCATCTTCAATCTAGTATTTATAATCGCACTTTGCAGGGTTGCGATCTCAGCTGCTAGAGTAATGACTGCAAAAGTGAAATAAAAAATATATATAATGAGAATGCACAGAAATACAGTAATACCCCCCCCTCTCAGGAATACAAGAATAATTGAAAACCTTCATGAAGAAAAGAATATTTTTTTTCTCTGTGTGTTTTAAACAAATAATAGATTTGTGAAGGCATGTTCACCATTTACTGCGGTTTGTTAGATAACTTAATGCTTTAAAGTTTTTAGAACATATTCATTCTGACTCTACCACCATGAAATAAAGTGATTTTAAATCTCATGACAATTGAAGGCTTATATACCAAGTTAAAGCAATAGTAGTGTCATGGGGGGAAAAGAACACTATCGTAATTTGTTGTATTTATTACAATCCCTAGTAACCTAATAATTTGTATAACCAATTTTTCCATAAAAAATTCAAAACCATGCCTACAACATCTAAAAGATATCATAATAAAAACAGGTAAATGTAAGGGTAATTATAGGTCACTATGCTTGTATAGACTTTCCGTAGCTTTCCACTTACCTTCTTTAAAAGCCACCTGAGCTTGCTTAAGATTTTGTGGGACAAGAATCCCAAACCATTTCAAAGGATCTTGATGCGGACATGGAGATTTTTCACTGTTTGAAATAAACTGAGGTTCAGTCTCGCATTCATTTTCAGAAGGATCTTTTTCTTCTTTATTTTCCTTCTTTTTAACATTCACTCGTCTTCTGAGGCCTGAAAGGGTAAGAGTGCCTTAAATTAGCTTAAAGCATGTGAAACAGTGAATGTCTGCTATTGTTCAAATTCAATTTCTGTACATTTCATATATTTGAGAGATAGATATTAATATTCTGAATTCAAAATATGTTTACTAGCTAGAAAATTATTCTGATTTCAGTTCTTACCTCCCTCTAATGGTTCTATGGTGTCTACTGTGTCACTCTGTTTTAGTTCTTCTTGTTTCTCATTTACTCGCTCACACTTGAACTCTGCTTCACCCTTTTCTGACTGGCTGCATTTTAGATTAATACAGATGTGCACAAGTAAGTATTCAAGAATCAAATCCTCTCCAAATTACTTACTGTAATAACTATTGTAAGATTTAATATTTGTGCACATGATATATAAGCAGAAGTTTTTAAGTACCTGGTATAAACATGTACAAGTGGTTTCATCTCACTGGCATACTGCAGGGCTGAGACCTGTTTGTTCCCCATTGAGTACCTGGCTTTAGAAATGTTAAACCATCCCTGTGGAAAGACAAATAAGACTGATTTAAAACAAATCAGATCAAGATCATACAAAGTATATTCAGCTCAAGAACAGACGATCACAGCTACAATTTATTACCTCTTCTATGAGCGTGTTAAGTTTTTGTCTTTTCACCTCCAAAATCTCAAGCTGATCCATGAAACCAATTAACTGTTGGTCTAAACGTAGAGACGTAGGATCCAGGCCCATTGTTCACACGTGTGATTTGCAGCTGAGGTTTACCGATGTCAGGGACTGTCAGGTTTGGCCAGAATTATTTTAAACGTTGTAATATAGCGTCATTGGAAGTGTGTTTGTATTCTGTATTTGCTCCATTCACCGCGACGCCATAGAAAGTCACATGACATGAAGAGTCAGCTGATAGCAGATGATAAAATTTCCGGGGTTTTCTTCTTTCTTAGTTTATATGCGGTTGAAAACCCAGCGTGAAGGTTATTTACCGCCCCCCACTGCACAGAAGTGGAGATGTGTACAGCAAAAGATTGGTAAGGAAAATGTTCTCTATTAAATCGGTTTTCGTTAAGAAATGTAATTAGCTGTCCATATATTCACCATGATGCTTCTTGAAAGAAATTCCTCAGTGTAATGTTTATGTCTTGCTTTCTTAATGTCAATATTAATTCCCTTATGTCCTCCTCGAAATCAATACACTCCCATAACAATTTGAACAGACGAAATATATGATACATTCAAGCATTTACTTACTTTTAAAATGCTTGCTTACGGTTTTTTTTGTTTGTTTGTTTGTTTAAGCACTCCTTTCCATCTTCTTAATTTTACAACAGAAGTTGTTGTTTTTTTATTATTTAACAAAACACACATTCCCATACCGGGAGTCGAACCCGGGCCGCCTGGGTGAAAACCAGGAATCCTAACCGCTAGACCATATGGGACTGTTATACTTCATTTATATGTATACAAAGTTCAACTTTGTCGGTTACACAGTTACAAATGTTACACAGTTTCGCACCAAAACAAAGTTCTAGTCTTGATTATCTACCTATTAACTTTTCACTTTAGCTCAACCCTCTACACAATTTTGCATTATTTTCCCTGCTCCTACCTCATCCGCTCCAGCTGAACAGGTCATTAAATAAGGTAGCCTTACTTAAAGTAGCTGTTAAAGTAAATTATATATTAAAGCGAAATTATATATAATATAAATTATATATATATATATATATATATAAACAGCTACATTAAATAAGGCTACCTTATTTAATTTTTATATATATAAAAATTACAATTTTCTTTTACATTTTAATATAAAAATGTAATATATATATATATAAATTTCGCTTGTATATATATACCACAAAACTACATTATCTGGGACGTCAGTAATGTATGTATTGTTCTTTAGGCCATCTTCCAACCCCGTAACAAGCGCTTCGATAGCTTGCCGTGATCGTATAGTGGTTAGTACTCTGCGTTGTGGCCGCAGCAACCCCGGTTCGAATCCGGGTCACGGCAAAATGAGGCGCCGATACTTTATTTTAAACATTTTCGCTCACACTTACTGTATTTCACCAACACACACATTTATGTTGCAGACAAAAAAAGTATGCATTCTGTTATTATTCATTTAACTCATTTTTGGACGTGATAAGTCCATTCCTTCTTTTTATGTATGTATGAAATCGTCAAATTTCCAAAATGTTTCTGCTTTCTCTCAGATTGGTCAGTATTGGCCAGCCTAATAATGGACTATTTTACTTGCTTTCTTAAGTATGAAAAAACTTTTATAAGTATTTTTTGGGCTATTTTTTATATTTTATATCCCCTATTCGGACTGCATATTGAGAGTTCTATGAACAAGCACAAAACACCAATTCAACACATAGCATCAATGCCTGACCTTTTACCTTTATGATTTATTAAATAACCAAAAAATAACTAAGAAATCAGCCATAAATAATCATTAAACTGTTTATAAATTTCTTATCCAATTAGTTCTGACTGTGAAA
>JAOVVA010000019.1:11010483-11022831 GCA_028565275.1 Leiocassis micropogon
TCCCGTTCATTGCGCCCCACCTGTCATGTCTGTATTCCCCACTAGTGGGGCGCGCCCCACACTTTGAGAAGCACGGAGTTAGAAGGTTTACTGCTTGAACCTCTGTATCTCTAGCATTGTGTGAAAGGACAGAGACGAAGAATACGCCGATGTGGAAGGTTGATGGATTCGGTTACAGCAACAGTGAACGTAAAAATAAAGCGACATAATGCAATGGCGCTACTAGTTAAAAAGTCACAATGGATCTAAAACAGCTACACCTTGACCAGTGTTTGATCTGATAGATTTTTCTGATAAATAGCAAAAAAAATACAAACGCCGTTACAGCTTTAAAGAAACAGCAGCAAAAGCCTGAATTTGATAATTTATCAATGTACAATAAAGCAATCAGCCAGATATCACGTTCACACTACATTATTCTGTACTGTAAAATATTTAAGTCTATTAGGTGATATATTAGCTGCTATTCATTTTACTGGTCAAGCAGCACAATGAACGTTTTCAAGCCAACTTTTGAATTTAGATAAGCCATGCGATCTCTTTGGCAAAGACTCTTTGCTGCTTCTCCTTCAATTACAGTATTTCATCATTGGTGGTAGTAGTATCAGAATTCTCACGTTACAATTTAAGATACATCATAATGAGAAATACATATTTTTTTACACATTGTTAAAAAAAATCAAACACAAACACAGTAACAGTGTGAAGTTTATAAATATTTTAATTGGCATTTGTTCAACATAGAACCATAATACAACCACCATGCAAAGAGCAATATTTAGAGTAATAGATCCCCCATTAAATACAGTTTATTACCACATGAGCTTTTTAGGCTCTTGTAAGTTTCAAGTTTTTATTTTTGTAAGCCACATTTAAGTATACACAAGGCCTGTTAACATTCACATTTGTTGTTAATATTTATGTCCACATGTATGCAGGCAGATGCTGATTTGTCTGCAAATCATTAAGTAAACATTTTGCTTAGCCTTTGGCCAAGCTTACAGTCAAACTCTTTTGCTTTTGCATTTACTTGTTTCAAGGCATTTTGGGCAGAAGTAGAACCTGGCTGGAGTTCTAGGACTTTGCCAAAAGCTTGCCGTGCTTCCGAGAAGTCTTCCAGCTGCAGACAGGCTTGGCCAAGGCGATACCAGGCTTTAACATTCACTGGATCCAGTGCAGTGGCTTTGCAGCTGCTGTCCTTGGCTTTAACTGGCTGGCCAAGCCTGAGCTGGCACAGGGAGAGATTAGAATGCAGTTCTGCTTTTATTGTCCTATACTCCTCCTCAGTTTGGATGTGGGTGTTTTTTGCTTCTGTCTCTCTCTCACGGGTCCTGCCTCCATCAACATCTGGGACTCCATCTTTCCCTCTGTTCTGTCCCTTTAAAGTGATGAGCAGCTTAACAGCACAGCAGTAAGAATGTGTTGCTCCCCATATGTCTCCCTTGCCGAAGCGTTGGCTGCCCCGCTGCTTATGAGACAGCACCCAGGTCCACTTCTCCGTAGGGGGCATCTGCCACGACTCCTTCCCTGCAGTGAATGAGTGGAGCTGCAGAGAAAAACACTCACTTTTCGGGTGTCTCTCCTCTTCTGTCTTCTGGGCAGCATGATTATCACTGGGTGTCATATTCAAATGCCGTTGATAGGGTCTTACTGTGATCTGACAGAAACAGTTTCAGCATAATAAAGTAACAGTACTGTATATAACCTAAGTGGAATATTGTTCTCTTGATTATTATGCAGTATTTGTCCTAATATAATTCATAATTACAAAAAGCACAACTCATAAAACTTATACATTTTCTATTACATTTCTAATAATGTGTATTTTGTCTATCATAATGACAATATAATAAGCATTACCACAAAATACCATAGAATTATTTATTGTTACTTTAGAACTGCTTGGTCTTAATTCATCATCAATAAATCAACACTACCTCAATGAAGGAAAATGTAAACAGTGGAAAAACATTTGCGTGTATTAATATTAATTATTGTTTCGTGGTTTTTTTATTTTCTTATGCCTGAATGAGGAGATTATTCTTACCATGGAAATAAAAAGTTGGCATAATTCTCAAGGTTTTTACTAAACCATATTAATACACTTATGATGATACGTCTGCTTATAACGATTAAACTTGAACCTTGACCTGCATTAAACATTAAAGTCTAATGCTAAGTAATCAGTAAATCTATGGTAAATGAAGGTGTAAAACCGACTATTTACAGAAGACTTCAAGTACAGTACCATAATCAGACTCTTAGCAGTAAAATATTTGCATAGTGCAAACATTTTAACATGTAAAAGTTTAAAAGTTAACATTTTACAACTGTTAAAGAAGGCTGTACATTCATGAACGACGATCCAGGCCGAAAGGAGCCCACTGCTGTCAGGAATGTCTGACCACTGAAAATTTACAGAAAACTTGTCACCAATTTGCAGAAGAGACAAATCTGTCTGCAGGAATTGTACACACAATCATTCACCAACACCACTTGTACAGTACATTACGAGAACTCGGCAGGGAGTTATTCCCACATCCCATTTTGTACGGACAAAATTTACAGTTGTCCTTAAATTCAGAGTTTGTATAAAAATAAAAGTAAAAAAAGTTGGCCTGTTTAATATCACATCCATAAAGCTGCTAAAATGTTAGATATTTTCAATACGTTAATGATTATATAATTTTAAGGATTTGTTTGGTTTTAGGAAAGTTATGGAAATTAATTCACTGATTGTAAGCTTGAAGCTTCTTGTTTACCAATACAAATCCAAATGTCATATTCATAAGTGCAATTGCCTAAATGCTAAAGAAGCAAAAGACAGACTTAGTTAATTTATTATCAAATGGTTAACTAAAAATAAGTTTTAGACAACATGGTGATGTAGCAAGATGGAAACAAGGAATGTTGTCCTTGTGGAATTTCCTGTGTTCTTCCATATCTATATCTGGGTTATGTAGTTTTTTTTTTGTTTTTTTCTGTCACCTGTCAGAAATATTCTGGTAAGCAGAATGGGAAACCAAATTGTGAAAGGCATTTCTGGCCATGCAGAGTCTTTCTGGGATAAACTGTGGATCGACCCTGACCAGGTAAAGCGTTAAACACAAATGAATGAATTAAAAATAGGTCTGCTGATAGTGACTAGCTGTAACTCGTGGTGGTTACTATAGTATAGCGTGCAGGTGCAATCAAACGAGAAAAAATGGCCAGGCTGCAATCTGGCACTTACCTCACAGGTCTCTCCTGCCCTCATTCCCTCCAAACAGCTCTCTATAATGTCACACTGCCCCTCTCCGATACGCAGCTGTATCCACCTGTCCAGAGGAACCTGCAGCACTGAATCCTGGGAGCGAGGAAACTCTGTAACCTGCACAGAACTGTCACTAACTGCGGATTCAGTTTCACTTGAGCTCTCAGACTGGCTGTTATCTTCTTCTGTATGGTTTATAAGACGCACCCTGATTTTGCAGATGGACCCTAACAGAGGGGTGTTGTCTCCTCGCTTTCTCTCCCACTTCCACCTCCTGTGTACCTCCCAAAGACCACCAGGACTCACGGATATCCATGGTCTTTCGCTCGTCACGTGTTCTTCTGTGTTATTTTCCGTGGCCATAAATAATGTCTGAAGAGACCTGAGGAGAAAGAGCTTATTAACCAAGGAAAATTAATACGTGAACACTTGCAGAGAAGTTCAAGTAAACTATTTAATAGGAAGCTCTGTTCATTTAAAGAGAGAGAGAGAGAGAGAGAGAGAGTGAGAGCGGAAATATTAAAAACCCGATAAACGCACACACTGTTCTTGAAGAATAAATATAAACTTGTTTGGCTGAGGTTTGCTTTGGATTCGGCTCAGGTGAATTTAAGATAATTTACATTTAACAGTCACAGTCTCAACACAGCACGTGTACCTCTAAAAGAACATGGCACGTAAAACAATGCGCTTGTTTAGTCTACAAGTAAAATTACCTATTTCTAATTGATTAAGAGATGCAGCCAACTACAATCTAGCAATCCAGCACTGTCATGTTGTTGAATCCCACTTCCGCTATTGCGATGTGAATGTTTTTCTAAAACACAGTGTTTTTGGCGACACCTGTCGGACTGGAGCGATTGCAACGCTTTTATAAAGGAGAGGTCATAGTAGCATCAGATAATATTGTAGCCATTAAATGGATGTAAGGATCACTTTCCTATGGGTACCAACACACATAGGAGTAAAAGGAAACGACGAAACAGATAAATTCGCCAAACAAGCATTTAAAAGTGAAAATGTTCAAAAGGAAATCCCAGGAAGTAAAGCACAAGTCAAGAAAATAATTAAAGAACACATGAATAAAATATGCAGAGAAAGATGGGATGAAGAAGAAACATGCAGATAGTTGCATATAATTCAGAAGCAAATAAAAAGAGGGAAAGTATGAGGGCAGAAACAAAAGAGAGGAAATCTTTATAGCACGGGTAAGAATAAAGCACACATGATTAACACAGAGCACAATGTGTCCACAGAATGTGAATGTTCTGGACAAACGGAGACAGCATATACTGATAATCTGCAAAATATATGACAAGGGAAGACAAAATCTCAGAGAAATCTGATGTTTCACACTCCAATCCCGCAGGTGGCGGTAAGTTGTCTCCCAGCCGCCAAAAATCACAAAGATGAAGAAGACGGCCACGCGTTGATAATCTCAAGTATACCACAAGAGGGCGCTCCTCTCCCGCTATTTTTATTATAACGTAAACTTTTCAATTCAGCTTTTATAATAAGGCAAATGTAAAATAAATGTCATACTGTAACTCGTAAAACTCATATATTAACACAATATTACTACGTGGACAAGTGTATTTATGGCACTGAAATTTAAAGTATAGAGGTGTGTCATTTGAGTTATCGCTTATGGGTTAAATAATATCACACAACACTCCTTTAAGACGCGTGCTGTGTATACTTTCTCTTATTAATGAAACTAGAGATGGCTCCATAATATTGCTACAAATATAGTGTATAAATATGCCCTCACACCATAGCACATATTCAATCAGGAAGTATTTGGACTTCAGCCTGTGTGTAAATACAGGTTTTGTGTTATGGCCGCGGGGGCGCGCTTCACGGGAACGAACTACTGGCCGTTTCCTGGGTGCATGTGACGTCACGAGCAAGCGCGGTCGCTATGTGGCGGAGTGCGTGAGGAGGTCGTGTTGCCATGTCTACAGAATCCCCGTCCAAATATTTTGAACCGCTTCCGTGGGTCGGACGTAGGGCGTTGTGTGTTGTGTAGACCTGGATTCATTATATCTGGGTAGTTAGACCATAGACACATTTCAACTTTATACTGTATATGCTTTTTAATTATTCATTAATATGAATGTATATGAATTTTAATAATTCAAAGTTTAAAAAATTGCATTGTATGTTCATTGCCATGTACATAATTTATAATGGCATGTCCCCCACACTCTAGACAGGATGCCAATCCATCACAGGGTGTGCACACACATATGCACACCTACACGCTCATTCACACACTACGAGCAATTTGGGGACACCAATTAATCTAACATACACGTCTTTGAACTGTAGAAGGAAATTGGAGTACCCGGAGAAAACCCACCGAGCAAGGGGAGAATATGCAAACTCCATGCACACAGACCCAATGCGGGAATTGAACCCAGACCCTGGAGGTGCAAGGCGACAGTGCTGCCAAGATAAATCTTTATTAATCCTGAGGAAAATTGCAGCTCTGCATCAGCATTGAAAAACAGTAACAGACAGTAAAATTGAAGCTAAGGGGAGCTAAAACATACACAAGTACTTAGGAGGGAAAATATACAATAAAATCAAATAAACAAAATATACAGAAGTACAATACAGTGCCAGTCAAAAGTTTGGACACACCTTCTAATGAATGGTTTTGTTTTGTGAGATATTTTCTAGAACAATGCTGTAGTTTTTTCAAAACTATAAAATAACACATAAGAACAATCAAACCCAGTTGTTATTTTAAGACACAAATGTCAGCTTTTCTGGAATAGTTCTGCAAGAACAGTATTGTCAATTGCATTTGCAAAACCCATCAATCACCATAATGAAACTAGTTCTCATAAAGACCATCCCAGGAAAGCAAGACCAAAAGTCATCCCTGCTGCAGAGGAGAAGTTCATTTAGTGTTACAAGCAGTTAACAACTCCTCAGATTAGAGTGGTCATGAAGGCTTGATATAGCAGACACATCTCAATATCAACTGTTCAAAGGAGATTATTGCATATTTTGGATATCTTTAGCATTTTACAATAGCGTTTTACAATGGAGGAAGAAATTAAAATTAAGAAAGACTATGGAATTAGAAGGCATGTCCAAACATTTTACCTATACATAATTTTGGAGATAGTAGATACTATGACGTCAGAAGATATTTAGTGCAAATATTGTTTGTGTCTCTCATCTGAATGCACCCCCAAATACTTGTAGTTGATGATTCTGGTGCTCTTTATTTTTGAGACCTGTATTTTTGTTTTTCCAGTGCAGTTAGTGGTTGTGTTGCGATGATGTGACATGGGGACATTGCCAATGCAGTTAAAATGGAGTTAATTCAGATAAAATTCTGACATTATAACAGTTTCAAATTGGTCAGAATTCACTGTTTGTGAAAAAGATTCTTTATCCGCCCATGATTTTCCAGGGACGTCATATTAATTAGAAATCTAACATAAAAATAATAAAAACAGAAAACACTGGACTCACAGTTACAGAATACAGTGCAGCTAAACACAGAATTACAGCAAAGACTCGGCTTGTTAGTGACCTATGCAATCTATTTAAACAATGATGGTGCTTGATGATGATCCTTCCAGTTCGAGAATGGACTCCTAAAAGTTGCAGGTTTGTCTATGAGGCCTATTAAATTTCCGCAACTCATCCAGAATAAAGGAACATGTCTAGGGTCTATGCTTACAAAGTATAAATCAGATCAGAACCCACCACACCCCACAATGCAAATGTTTCCTCTTATCCTTTAGTACTGCTTGACTGGTCCCACCATCTCTCAGGGTACAAGTAAGCCATGTATCGTGACATTTCTGTTCTGACACATAGATGGAGAATTAACTTCCTCTACATGTGCAAACAGCTGAGTCACATGCAGTCTTCAGATGTCAAAAAAATCTTTCTGAAGTACTCAAGTTAGTATTTTAATTTAAAAAGTATGTGTGCTTTTCTGTCTATATTCCGTACCGCATCCGAGTTTTAGTCTAAGTCTTATGACCCAGTGAACCAGTATATCAGGATGTATTTATAAATCAGAATAAAAATAAATGGACATTTAAAAGGTATTGGAGGAAACCACACAGTAAACTGACCGACATGTCAATGAAAGATATTCAAACTACGGTACATGCAACTTAGAATTTGATTCTTAAATAAATATTCGAAACATCTGAATATTAAATGCTAAGGACTAATTTGTAAAAAGAATAAGAGGCATTCCGCCCATAGAGTTCACCTTGAAATACTTAAGAGCCCTGTACCAAACTGACCCGCACTCATGTTGCCATGGAAACACCCTGAGAGTGTACCCTGAGAGATGGTGGGACCAGTCAAGCAGTACTAAAGGATAAGAGGAAACATTTGCATTGTGGGGTGTGGTGGGTTCTGATCCATTTATACTTTGTAAGCCTAGACCCTAGACATGGTGCCAATCCACTGCAGGGTAGTAGAACAACTTAGGAAAATTAAAGTAGTATCCCCCACCCAAAAAAAAAACTTCCCAGAATGCACTTGTGACCAAGGAGATGCTCTCCTCTTATACACACACATCTGACCACATGCTCAAACATAGGAGTTTGTATAAATGTAGGAAGTTGTGGGTCAGTCACCAGAGTGAGTTGTTTTATAGGTATCTATATATCCTTTAAGACTTTTATAACAGAAGTGAAAACACTGTTTAGGGATTTAAATAGATTTAATAGGTTTCATAGACATAGAGGATATTGTACAGTTATAATCATGATGATGGGCTTTAGGAAGGGTAAATTTCATTCTTTTGCAGATCTGGCAACCCTGAAAGAGAGAGAGAGAGAGAGAGAGAGAGAGAGAGTTGAGGAACACATTGTATTGACAGCAGACGTCTCTCCACTATTCCGATCGGAGAACGACACAGAGTGAGACGCAGAGCCGCTCGTGTTCACCTGGATTACGCGGAGAAGGAAGCACGTCGATTTGGACTCCGCAGATGAGCGCGACAGCCCCGGGAGGGCGAGTGTGTGTGTGAATGTGTGTGCGTGTGTATCGCAGCGGGCTCCGTTCAGCGAAAGATGAACAAAAACCACCGAGTGCCGAGCAGCCGATCTCTGAGCGCCGTGGAGGTGAAGAGCAAGGTGCGCAGGCAGATAAGCAGCTCTCACTCAGCACACACACACGGATTAGTCTGAATCTGTGGCCACCATTAGCTTTTAAGTTTGTGTGTTTTATTTTTAAGTGCAGAATTGATCTACTATAACCGACATCTTTTCGGATTTCAACTTAATTAGCGTATAAATAATAAGTGTGATGTCGATCTTGTAAAATATGAACTCATTATTTTACACACGTCCTGTTACTCGACCCAAGTTTGTGGATCTGTTTTAGTCGACTTTCGACCTTAGCTGTACACGCTAAAGTTCTTAACGGTTATACTGTTTTACGACCGTGTGGTATAAAGAAATAATTTGGGGTTTTGGAATTCGGTTTACGAAACATAATATTTTTATTATGATTGCTAACATTTATTACTACAGTTACAGCGAAACAGCTTTGTTTGTAGCTAAAGCTTAACACCTGTAGCTGCTGAGTCGGAAGTTGGTGTCACCTGTGGAGAGCCAACCGGGAGAAACTCACTTATTCCCTCACTGTCTCAACCATTTCACTTGAACGTTTGCTGTTCCAGGCTTTTTTTTATTATACAAGTACGAATTTCCACAGTAAATGAATCTATATTGTTAGTGAGTCTTTAGAACCTTTTTTTAAATTAATGAGTAGTCATTAAAGTGTCCTGAAATTAAAACGAGGAAAATTATTCGTACTGTAAAGGTAATAGACATTGATACAATAGTAGATTAAAATGCATTAGTTTTGGTGATGATCTCAAAACATGTTTTTGAAGTGTACAGTATGAGTCTTATCTTTTTTTCCCTAAGAAGCAGTAAACTACCAAAAAAGTTTTAATGATATTTAAAATTGTTATTTACATCAAATCAAATTGGCACCTAGGGATTGTGAAAATATCCACTCGGATGGCCACTGGTGATTTCCATCTCTATTACATACTGGATGGAAATCACCAGTGACCCACCTGATTAATGTAATGAATGTAATCACGATACTTATGTTCCGATTCAATTAATATTGCAATCATGTAAGTATCCCTATTTTTATAAATATTCTGATTTTATGTCTTAAACCCTTAAACCTTAAAAAAGAAAGTTTTTAAAAAGTTATCATAACTTTTATATATAAAACAAAGTTTTAGACCTTAATTTTTTGTCAAATGAAAAAAATTTAACAGGTTCACTTCAGCTTGAACATGAGTTATTAAATGCAATCCATTCCTTAGAACATTTGTTTTCTCACTTAGAAACCAAACACAGAATTAAAACAATGCAAACTTCAAATATTAGAGTTTAACATTTAACTTAAAATTAAATTAAACAAAAAGCTACAATTTTACTGCCAGCATTTATCTGTGTCATCTAACGTAATTATTATTTCTAAACAAACTTAACTTGTTTCTAAACAAATAATTTTCTCCTACCACATGGGATGTCAGTGTGCGAATATTTCAGAGTGTACCGCCTGATGGATTATTAAGACATGACGACGCATCCTAAGACTAATTAGAGCATGTGGTGTTTTGAGACTTGTAAAAGAGTGTGTAATGAGTGGGTTTCGAGACTGATTTGCTCACAAAGCTTGGAGAAAATGGCAGATTAGAGACTTTTTAACGTGCACAAGTTTTGATAATGTAATGTCATGAAATGCATTTCTGTCGCACCACCCAGAAGCTTGTGCACTTGACAAAGATCCGGTTATATCCAACGTGATAAGTCATGACTGAATTCTAGTCACTAGCTGATCCACCAGTGCATCGCTATTATAAATGTAATAAATCATTTATAATTTAATTTCAAATTCAAAGTGGCGATACATGAATCATCACAAAAGAATCGCAATTTATAACTGAATTGATTTTTTCCCCCCTATCTCTAGAATGTAATATCTGGCTCCACAGTAGCCGTTCAGTTAGCAAACATGGCGCATTTTGCTTGTGTGTCTTCCTGCACACCGGTCCCTTTTTCTGATACCCTTTATTTATTTTGCAAAAATAGTTTGTTTGTTTTCAAGGTGGGTGAAATGTGTGTATGTTTGCTGTAATGTCACGCAAGTGTTGGGGCAGTTTAGTGATGGAATGTTGTGACGTCTGACGCAAATCAGATTTTATCTTTATACAACATTGTGGCTTCTTTGTTATTAAAAAACAATTAATTTGCTGCTCAGACGGGTCAGATGACTCTCGGTGATAAACCTGCAGCTCTCCGTCACCAGCAATGCCTGATGATAATCGAGCCTAGCTCACAAATGTGTGGCATATGTTAATAAAAATACGTCACCTTGTCATCATGCATATATGATATAACCGTGTCAGGTTATCGTTCTTGTTAAGATCAGTAAATATACATGACGGCATTGGTAATAAATCCTATGCAGCTGGAAAAAGGTTATTATTAAACTCTTCTTCAGATTAAGCTATTTTTTAAAGCTAGAGAACTTTAAAGCCAGTGAAGTTTTTTCAGATTTGGTGAGGGTGGGGTGTATCTCAAGAGCTATCGGTTGGTGTGTGAATCATAGAAAAAACGCATTTTTACTATGATTTCCTATGATTTTTATAAGTGAATATGTGAACATGCAGAACTAAATTACTCAGACAACTCAACTGGCTTAAATCAGATTGCTTGGGACTCCAGGAATTGAACCCAACCATCCCAATATGTTTATATCCATGCTTGAGAGGATTAATTTGATCTGGTGAATGATTGTTTCCAGAGCATTTGAGGAAAAATCTAGTCATGTGTTACGCTTACTCCAAAGGAATAATCAAGTGTAGTTCAACTTTAATGTTTATTGTATGAGAATTGTACAAGAATATATAACCAATGTAGTTGGGAGAAAATGTCAAGAGCATATTGATTATAGCACATAATCATTTCTAACGATTAGTTCATTATGTGTTTGTGTGCACATGTTCTTCAATCTGTTTATGGATGTTTACTCTGTCTACATCTCATGCCAGTTCGGAGCGGAGTTCCGGCGCTTCTCTCTAGACCGTTCCAAACCAGGCCGCTTCGATGAGTTCTATGGCCTTCTCCAGCACGTGCACCGTATCCCCAACGTGGAGCTGCTGGTGGGCTACGCCGACATCCATGGAGACCTGTTGCCAATCAACAATGACGACAACTACCACAAAGCGATCACCACAGCGACGCCCTTGCTCCGCCTGTTCCTGCAGAGGAAAGGTAAGGTTTGGGTCAGAGGTCAAAACTTTGTGCTTTTAGGGATAAGCTGAACTTTGAAGTCCAGCTAGGCTTCATTCTTTGCACTTGCTTAAGTGCAAAGCAAATTTGAAACATGTATGATTTGTCACGAATTTGCTTTAACGTAGAACATTTAAAGAGACTAAATGTTGACTCTGGTGACGAGGTGTTTGTATTTAATAGCTTTATCAGGTTGGAGTGTCAGCAGTCATGCAGTAAACTCTGACATTGTTTTAGTTAGTCTGTAGCCTAACAGTGTGCTCATGCTTTAAAGGGAAAACACACTTTTTAAATTAGAGCTTGCGGTACAACTCTGGCTCTTATGATATTCCCAGTCTTGCGTCTGTTTGACAGATTTCTAAAATGTGACATACCCCATTAAATTATTTGGAGGTCTTGTTGTGACAAGCCTTAGCTGCTATTTAAGGCTGAGCTTTTGGGAAGTTTAATCCTCATATGCTCCAATTTGTTAATCAAGTCATTAGGTCTTGTGGTCCTGGTGGAGGTAATGGGGGTAGTTGTTGTTGCCAATTATATTATATAATATTTATATAAGTGGCTGCATACTTTTAAAATAAAATGGGAATGTTTCTTAATTATTGGTACAGTGGAACCTTGGAGTACGAGCATAATTCGTATTTTAAACACTCGTAAACCAATTCCACCATATGGAATTTTCCCATAAGAAATAATGGAAACTCAAATAATTTGTTCCACAGCCCAAAAAAACAAATACATAAAAATAATTAACACAAAATATAAAGTAAAAATAAAACAAATTAA
>JAOVVA010000019.1:11046404-11072653 GCA_028565275.1 Leiocassis micropogon
TAATGTTTATCAGTACATTACAGAAAATAATGAACTTTATCACAATATGCTAATTTTTTGAGAAGGACCTGTATATACTGTAGAGAGAAAAAAGGAAAAATGGCTTTGTACTGATTTGAAGTTCCCTCTACACCAGATATATTGAGATTAAGGGGGTGGAGTGAGGGGTCAGATAGGAAAGAACAACCGTTTAAAAAAGAAAAATTAGAAGACATTATCAGACCTACCAAACTTATGAATTATGAATAAAGAATAAATAAATGAAAAAAGATGCAGTTGAGCCAGTCGACATTCGCACAGATGTTTTGAATGTTTTGAAAAAGTCCCTACCCCCTACAATCATTGTTTTGTCAATGTACACTCACTGACCACTTTATTAGGAACACCTGTCTCACCTACCCACTCATGCAATTATCTACTCGGCCAATCCTGTGGATGCAGTGCATAAAATGACACACCTTTTGTTAATGTTGACATCAACCATCAGTGATTTTTGAATGTGGCATGATTGTTGGTGCCAGAGAGATTTGTTTGAGATTTTTTATAACTGCAGATCTCCTGACATTTTACAGTTTCTATAATTTAGTTAAAATGGTGAAATTAAGAACAAGCATCAAGTGAGCAGCAATTCTGCAGACAAAAGTACCTTGTTGTTGAGTAAGGTCAATAAAGAATGGCCGGATTGATTTGAGCTTACTGAAAGTCTGGAGTAACTCTAGAGTAGCTATTCTAACCAATCGCGATGAGTGGAAAAAACACTTCATAATGCACAGCATTGAAACCTTGAGAGGGATGTGTAAAAAAGTCCGTGTCAGATTCCATGTCTGTCAGCCAAGAACAGAATGCTGAGGCAGCTGTGGGCACAGAATCAAAATCATGAAAGTTCAAGACTGGAAAATGTAGCCTGGTCTGGTGAATGATAATTTCTGAAGTCTCTTGAGGCACACAGATGGTAGGGTCAAAGGTTGGCACAAACAGCATGAATCCATCGACAGGCTGGAATCCTTGTCCAGGCTGGTGAAGGTAGTCCAATGCTGTGGGGAGTGCTTCCTTGGCACAATTTTGGCTTGTTAATACCAATCACTCATTGCTGGAATGCAACAGGCTATTTGATAATGTTGCTAACCACATTCATGCCTTCATGGCCACAATTTACCTATTTGTCTAAAACTGGTTTCATGAACACAACGTTTTTCAGTGGCCTTCCCAGTCATCGGATCTGAACTGAAAACAACCGGGATTCACAGCATGAATTTACTTTGGAATTGTGCGATGCAATTATGTCAACATAGACCAAAATCTCAAAGAAACGTTTCCAGTATTTTGTTAAATCAATGGCATTGAGATTTGGTACTGTTTTAAAATCAAAGAAACACCCAATATTAGTATATTGTTCCTAAATATATGTAATGGAGAATGTTTTAATTTCTATACAAATTGCACTACAAAAATTGCACTTTCAGACCAAGGCCAAGACGAACAAAAGGTCTCACAAAACTGGGAAGTGGGTCACATGGGGAAACGTTTAAATACAGTGCAAAATTCTTGAGCCACCCCACATTTCTTCATATTTTTTATCCAATCAGGCTTTGTTATATTTTAATATTGTGTTGAGGAGTAGTTCTCCAGGCTTCTTGACAGACTATTTTTGGCTCTCATTTTCAGTTCGGTCATTGACCAGTTTCAGAGGAATGTTTTTGTTTGTTAAGCCACTCAGTGACCTATGAATAATTCAAGCATAAAAAAGAATGATGTTCCTTATGATGGTCCATATGACACACCGACAATGGCAGGAATGGCGGAATGGCGGTTCATCCGCTCTTAAAGCATGCATTCCACTTAAAACACCTCAAATGACTCCCTGCAGCATCGCCCTAAACATGCCGAATCATGTCAAACATCTCTATGACAGATTTGCCTACTGTAGTTTTTTCACAGCATTTCACGTTTGCTCTTCTAACTTGCTGTTCTAACTTGCTGTCCATGAAATCACAGACATGGTAACACACATGGTCAGAATAGCACCAGTTGCACAGCTCCCGATGTACACAGGATGATGTCTTCTGGCAGATCGACTTATGAAAGTTGGTGCTCTCTGTGACTGTGTGTGCAGCCTTGTGCTGCTATCTGTTGGCCACCTCGAACTTGTGGTGCTGAAACCCGAGTGGTGGAAACAGATGAGAGGGAAAATGAGGTCACTGCTGCTGTTGTTACATGAACAACCAATTTTTTAATTGTATCTTTAGGCACTTTGCAGCCAGTCGCAGTAAACATTTGTTTCTGTTTCTTTAATTGAATCCATGTAATTTAATTTAATTTCATTCATCTTCTATACCACTGAACCCGTGTAGAGGGTTGTAGCTATTCCTGGAGACTTAGAGCACCAGGCAGGGTACACCCTGGACAGGGTGCCAATCCATCGTAGGACACACACACACACACACACACACACACACACACACACACACACACACACAATTTGAAAACAGCAATTAACTTAGTCTTTGGAAACCAGAACTCAGAGGAAACCCACCAAGCATGGGGAGAACATGCAAATTCCACGCACACAGACCCAAGGCAAACACTCAACCCTGTAGGTGCAAGACCATGTTGCTAACCATGACACCACTGTGCAGCCTTTGTGTAATTTAATTTCATTCAATTTAATGAAAAAATGAGGGGTGGCTCAAGACTTTTGCACAGTACTGTATGTTTGCTCTAAGGGAACAAGTGGATACAAACCATGTTGCAAAATGCTTAGAGGAAAGAGACACACCCATCTGCATGTTTAACACTTGAAAATTGGATTGGATATTGAATATACTGTAAATCCATCGCAGGGCACACACATACATACACTCTCACACTATGGGCAATTTGAGAATGACAATTATCCTAATCTGCAGGTGTCTGGACTGTGGGAGGAACCGGAGTACCCAGAGGAAACCCACCAAGCACGGGGAGAACATGCACACAGAGACAGAATTGGCCCCGGACCCTGGAGGTGCAGGGCGACAGTGCTAACCATTACACCACTGTGCCCCCTTTCACTATTGTATATCCAATTAAAAAACACATTTGAATGTTTGACGTTTAAACCACTGAAATCATGCAAACTTCTTCCTTTTAAAAGATATTGATCACATTGAATAGTTATGAGGTGTTAATAAATCAAAAATATTGAGGAGAAATTATGAGGTAGACAACATTAGAGTTTGGATCAGAGAAGGATAATGTTCACATAGTATGAAAGCTGAGCGCTGAACAGAAACATGTAAAATGTTAATGGGCCATTGTGATTTCTGACATTTAATTTTACACAGGAAATTCATTATCTGAATCTCTCTCTTTCTCACTTTCTCTCTTTGTGTGTGTGTGTGTGTGTGTGTGTGCGCGCGCGCACATGTACTGTACAACCTTTAAGTAATTCCCCACTAGAATTGAAAAACTGCTTTAGTTTTTAGAAAACCTTTCTAGAGTGCACTCTACCACAGGATTGTTTATTATCCCCCCGTGTGCTGATGAATGTACAGTTCTACAGGGATTGCTAATATTCTATTGTTTTTTGTAGTGGGACTGGATCTGGTTTCACCTCTTCGTCAAAAGGAAACAAAACAAACAAAAAATGGTCTAAAGGGCTGTATGCAAGCTGAGTAACACAACAGTCATTGCAGAAGAGAGTTGCTTGAAGAAAAAGTTTGACCTGATGCATGCCAAGCGTATTATTATTATTATTATTATTATTATTATAAATTACGAGGTTAAATTCCAAAATTCTCACTTTACAATTTTATATTCTTCTAGGAAAGTTTTAGTGACCCAGTTTTTTTGCTTATGCTGCTTTATGGTACTTTGGGTTTTGAATAGTTTTAGGCCAGTTTGAAACTGAGTTACTGCATTTTGCACCCTGTTCTGCGTTGATTCTGTTTTGTTTTACTATTGCGATTTTCAACCTATTATTACACAACGTTTTACAGTAATTTGAGGCTAGACTGATTAATGACTTATTTAGGTGCATATTGGAAAATGATGCTGTTGTTTGTCATGGTATGTGCATACACCTCTAAAATTAAAAGGTTGAATTTTAACCCTACATGATCATGCTTATTTATTTATTTATTTTATTTTTTATTTTTTACATTAAATTGAATAAGTCATTTGGTCCGGAAACAATTTTGCCAAGTATGACGTTATAGTTTAAAAAAAAGTTAGCTTGACAGATTGGTTGCGTCACTTGAATGTAAAACGTAACAGTGCAGAGAATAAATGATTTACACTTTTTAAAAAATAAATAAATATGAACGCAAGCCAGAATATGTTTGTAGCGCCGCCTACAGGTAAACTACTGTCCCTGCACACGGTCGCTGGCGTGAACTTGCGGTGTGGCACAGCGATTCATGCAAAATTCGCAACGCGGAAACGCGCAGTTTTGTCATCATTCCGAATAACCCAAACACACACACAGAGAGATCGATGATCAAACCACTCTCATCTCCCAAACCATTCTGTTACTCATTTAGAGTTCTAATCTATGGTGTAAATGCGAATATCTGATACGCTATGCTATTATAGGCGAAAGAAAAAGAGATTCAGGATGTAACCCACACGAGCGGCTGAATAGCACGTGACGTGACGCGTCATCAACATGGCGACTCAGTGCTGAGACAGCAGCGTCTGTCGCTCCAGTACAACCAGCGGCGACGTCGGCCAGCTTCAGGTAGCATCTGACACCTGCGCTAAAGCAGGGCTTAGGCCGACAATGACGGCCTGAACGAAGAAATAAACTCCGCAACGAGAAATGAAAGAACAGCAGCCTGACTACCTTAAACGGCAAGCTGAGACAGAAAGCGCTACGACGAAGAGCATGTTTGTGTCTCGGGCGCTGGAGAAAATCTTGTCGGATAAGGAGGTGAAGCGAAGCCAAAACAGCCAGCTGCGCAAGGCCTGTCAGGTGGCTCTGGGTGAGCTGTTTACATTCACACCACAGGCTTCACTTACTGTAACAAAACCGATGCTTTCATTACGATAACAGGCAATACGTCCACGTATAAATGCACTTTTAGTATAGTGTGAGAGTTTAAAGTGTGAGTGTTTTAGCAGGGCCTGACCATTTCTTAAACGCTTCCTGTAAACACTCATGCTACATGTGAGATGTTGATTCCTGAATGTTTATCTGCCAAACACAGTGTTGTTTCGTTTTACTTTACTTTAGCTACCCCTGGCCCAGGCATCACCATCACCATCATGTCGCTTGCTTCTCTGCTAGCTGAACTAGCTAACAGGCTAACACCATCGGTGTCATTTAGAGATTAGTTCAACTCTTATTATTTGCATTAGATCATCATTTATGTTTTGTCATCGCACTGATCAACTAACTAACTGTCTTCTCTCAACCGCTGAATAAATATTGTTACTGATTATCACGGAGTCTTCCATTAACACGGATGTCAGCTGTTTGACCAATCACACGAGAATACGTAGTGTTTCAGTGATCAGCTAACATTAGCCTGCTCAGATGAGTCAGGTCGCTCAGGTCTCAACTATCTGCTTGTTTCTTGTCACTTCTGATGTGTTTACACTCATTGATACCCTGACTGACCAGTATACGTGTCTCTGGACAACTGTAGACGTTGTTAAAGGAAAACCTCAGCATGAAGCATATAAGCATATAAAAAAAACTGTGGTGTGCTTGTCGATTCTGATGTCAGTTTGGTGATTGGTTTTGGTTTTTTTTGTTATTAATGTGAAAATGCGATGCTCGTGCCATGCTGATGTCAAAGGGCAACATTGCCAGTACATGTGCAATAACGTTTAATTTCCATTGTCCATTAGTGTTTGTCATATTAGTGAGAAAGTCAGTGTAGAAATACTGGATACGGCAAATCATTTGAATTCCCTGAACGCTGTACAGGTGTGTTAAGGCAGAGACTCGGTTTACCTAGTAAGAGATCTACAAGACTACAAGCGTGATGAGTTAGAGGTGAACTGGTGCCGCTATGAGCAGGTAGTCGAACAACATTTTCGGTAATGTAGGAAACTAAATTAGTGTTGATGGACGAAAGTTTAAAGAAACAAACAAATCAATTCAGAAGTTCATTGTAAAATAATTATCTGATGCCACCAGAGACCACATGACAATTCTAAAACTCATATGCAAGTTTCTGAGGGTGGATTTAATTTTTTAACATTTTTTCAGCATATATACAAACACACCTGTGGCCTAAACCAGTAGTACATTCCTCTGACAGCATGAAATTGCACCTATTTGCACTTCCTGATTGCTTATTCAGGTATGCACAGGTGAGTTTTACCAAAGCAGTTTAGCCACTTTTACCCCACTTCTCAAATGCATTGTTGTTAGGGAGTTCACCTGATACTCCTGAAGGTGTAGGATCAGGTTTCCTTGTGACGTCTTCCGAACTCTGATCATTGATCAGGAATTTCTACAAAAAAGAAAAACAAACATGGACTTGTGACAAAAATGTTCACGTGTGATTTGATGAATGAAAGGATTACGGAAGACGTACATAATTTATTTAAAGCCTACTAAACACTTTTTCATTACTGCATAACCTTGATAAACTGAACAGTCTGTTGGTTCAGGATAACTGGTAGAGTAAAGCTGTTTGCACAGCACTTTCCTGGATTTGTGGTGCATGGCTTACCTTGCGCATACAACCCCCCTATTCATTGGTGACTTTTCTTTAGCTCATTTAGAATTATGATAGAAATGTGAAATGAGACTTGTTGACTAGGATATTCTTGGTCAAGCCATGTTGCTTGTTAATGCGGAGTAGTGGAAATATAGTTGTAATACCTAAAAAAACAAAAACATGTATGTCTCCTTGCGTGATCACGGTACGTTTCTTTTTAGAGCTGTATTTAACAGTAATTAAAATAATCAAAAACAGTCAGTTATTTATATTATTTTTATTTATTTATTTTCATCATGCTCATTCTGTCAAAATTCTAACATTGTCAAGACAAATAACTAGCACAGTTTTCATGTGAACGCTAACAAATGTGTTACTATGAGTTAGGCAGTGGAAGAGAATATTAGCATCATTGCTGAACACTAGGGATGGGAATCGCCAGGGACCGGCCAATACAATATGATCATAATACCTAGGTGTCCATTCGATTAGTATTGTTAGTTACAATACAGTAGTTTTAATTGATTCTGGTAGAATTATGACATTATAAATATTCTGATTTAATATGTGTTTTTTCCTTTTGTACAAATTCTAAACAAACTTTGGAAATAATTTGCTCCTACCGCTCAATGCTGTTTTGCCTCCCAGTGTTTGAATGCTTTAAAGTACACTACCTGTAGGATTACAGAGGAACTGCAACATTTTACCACCTCAAATGCAGACATATATAAATAAAGAAACTATTTTTAAAAAAATATCAATTTTGGAGTCAGTATGGTGATGTGTGTATTAACACACACAAGAATCACGTTATGAAACCCAATCATTTCCCCTGCCTCTACTGAAGGTCCATCATCCTCATATTGTTGTGCTGTTTTTTTTTTTTTGGTTAAATAAAGCTGTTCTGTACCTTTTTAATTTTGACACTAGAGGTTCATTTTACTTCAGAATAGCTGCAGTTTTTTACCTGATGATATGCAGTGCTTGTAGCTTTGTGGAAGCTGATATAGTATTTCAAGATATCAGTTTACATCAGGAGCATGACTTTGTGCTCAGTCTTATGAAATTGAGTGTTGCCTCATTTAAGCATGCTGTTGCATGTAGATATTAATCTGATAATGACCAGATTACAAAAAACAGACACTGCACTGTTCCAGTCTGAGCGTTTTTTACGCTGAGCGTGTTAAGCCTATTAATTCTTGGTTTATGTCAGATAAATGCAGTTTGTGCACATAGAAAACTCCAGATACTGTATAAACTTGAGACTTTTAACATAGTGGTTGTGAAATCAGTTTTGGAAGTTTCCCGTAAACTGTTTTTAATCTTCCACCTGATCCATCTGCTGTATGTAATGTACTGCTTCCTAGACCGATCTATAACCTCACTGTCATCACCTGCTAATATATTTGCATATCATTGTGAGCAACAGGATGTTGTTGTGCTTGTTGTCATGTTGGCTGCCATTTCTCTGCTTCATTATTTTGATTTAGCCATGTTTATGGTGCATTCCTAATTCCTAAATCCTTGTTTAGCCTCATATTAATGTAAAAAATCTAATCAGAAGCGTAAAAGAAGATTCAAACTTGAATTTATGTATTAATTTGTACAGGCCTTAAATTAAAGTAAGTGAAGTGGAATAGAATGTTTAGGGAAGGAATAAATAACTGTGAGCACCGTTATAGTAAAATAATCAGTGAATGGATGATTTATTTTCCTATATCTGCACATTCTAAAGTGTTTTTTTCCCCCATTTACCACAGCAATGACAACAAATCTGTTTCTAGTTCGATTTCAGTTCATTTGAGTAGTTCCTGTTATGACTTGCTTTATAGAAGTTGCAAACACTCGCACTTGCTAATACATCTTCACCTTACATTTAGAAGAAGGCTGCATTAGATTACTTAAAAATAGTGTATTATGTAGAAATCATTGGCCAGCATTACAGAAAATGAGAACAGACCAGAATATACAGTAAACGCACACATCCTGAGAGGAAGGAAATGTGATTGTGCTTGAATTTAGATGTATGCTTTTGTTTAAAGACAATTTTTGTATTCATTAATCTACTCTATGATAGTCCTACTTAATTGGTTTTTCCTTCTGTTTTTCAGAGGAGATCAAACTTGAGCTGGAAAATCAGAAGTGAGTCTATCATTCTCTCTACTCTGACTATTCCTTCCCATGCTTCCTTCTCAAGTCTTGAATAGGGATGCATTGAGTTACTGGTATCTCTTGTACATTTACACATTCTTGTAAAAATCAAGAACCTCATGCCATATGATACTGTGTAAAGTGTGTCTAACTAGCAGACGATTCGACAGGGAAGTGATCGGTAAGTGTTGAATGATAAAGCCTGATTTATTCTTCTGCATCAAGGACAACTGCATCAGGTATCTTTTATGAGTTTTGTGTCACTCAATGATCCTCTGCGCACATCTCTGCCTGAATGCCATTTCCTCGCTACTCCTAACTAGTTAGGACACCTCCGGAGCTGTCCCACATTTTGGCGGAGGTAACTGTTTTAAGAATTTTGAGAAATAGCTCTTATTCCTACTCCTAAAAGTAGGATCAAAATTACATCACTCTGAGAATTGTTAGGAGTGATTCCCTACTCTGAGATGCTTAGTAAATATGGGCCCAGGACACAAGTATAAATGCTATAGGTTGTCAGCTAGTTGCGTTGTCTCGGTGTAGACTTGATGCAGAAGCATATTTCATACGTTACTGATCGAAACAGAAGCTACAACAGTACAATACTCCTACTTGTTGTTAGTCTTTCGGGTGCTCCCGTCGAAGGGTCAATACAGTGGACTATCCGATCCGCACAACAACTTGGCACAGGTTTTTATGCCGGATGCCCTTTCTGACACAACCCTCCCATTTTATCCGGGCTTGAAACTGGCACTACATCCAATGGCTGGGATTTGGAATTTGGCTGGGAATCGAACCCAGGCTTTCCTGCGTGGTAGGCGTGAAACCTACCACTGAGCCACCAATGCCCTTGTACAATATTCCTGCTACTAGCCTAAGGTTTTATATCAAAATGATAAACACTTCTTAGCTAAAGTATGTGGGCAAACTGTAAAGAGTCAAACACTAGACAACTGTTAATAAAACGTGATGCAGAAAGAAGCAAAGGAAATTATCATGGGAAAGTGGCATGTTATTATCGGGCGGTTTTAGCACTGAGTAAACTGAGGAAGCGTGGAATGGAGGAGATTTCTCAGAGGCTTTGTGGAAGTGACTTCCATAGCTTGGGTGCGACAACAATGAAGTACGTGTCCTCTGTGTAGTAACGTCTGAATCTGGGCGTTTTAAGTAAGCTTGAACCCATGACTTTAACACTCAGGGTATATGAAAGCGACAGTTCAGTCAAATAACCTGGTATTTGGAATAAGGTAGAAGATGGGAAACCATGGTTTTGAGCATCTCTAAAAGTGAATAACCTGATGTGTTTTGGCAGTGCGTTTAATGGAAAGTGTGAAAGAGCTGACTGTACAGAGCAGTACAAGTGAGCAGTGTCATTTTATATCAGTTCAAGATGTAGTGGACTTCACGCATAAAAAGATTTTTATGAACATGGAGCAGTAATTGAACCAAAATTTAATTCTGTAAGCACTGACACTTTCCCTGCTCTCTCCAGTTTCTACATTTAGCTCAGGTGTCAAAGAGCAATTCATGATACCTGATAATTCATGCTGTTTATTTTTAATGACCAAGCTTGTTGATACTGCACTCTACACATTCAGGTCTGGCTCGCTGTCAATATTTTATTAAAGGTACTGATTAAATGCTATAAGATCTTTCACACGCACCATTTGTGTGTGTGTGTGTTATGGAAAGTTTATATAAGTTGCAACTGAATTGAAAACTAATGAGGAAGTGCCCTGGGTTCCACACCCCAAGCCATTCATTTTTGTTTATGATGGGAGTTAGATCACAATGCCCAATTTATTTAACTATTACTTTGATGTTTAAATCCATCAGGGATGGTATCGTGGTTCCTCCTAAAGCTAATTACATAGAAGCTGACAAGTATGTGTTACCCTTCGAGCTGGCATGTCAGTCAAAGTCTCCACGCATTGTCAGTACGTCATTGGACTGCTTACAGGTATTTATATAGTCTCACAGTTTCATTATTCCACACTTGTTTATATTAATTGCAAATGTATCACCTTGTTCTTAAACTGGCTTATTTTTGTGGAACATTACTAACTTTCTGGGCTTCCTGTGCCCCATAGAAACTTATTGCATATGGCCATATCACGGGGAATGCACCAGACAGCGGTGCACCAGGAAAACGGCTGATTGACCGTCTGGTGGAAACGATCTGCAACTGTTTTCAGGGTCCACAGACTGATGAAGGAGTGCAGCTCCAGATTATCAAAGTAAGAGCCCTATGATTTAATTGCTTAATTTTATTATAGATTACCAGATGGATAGCAGGGGATGATCCTGTAAAAGTCACTAGTGTGATGCACTGCATGCTTGCATAGAACAGAATAACGCCAATCTACACTTTAAAATCACAATTAGATGTCTCTGAGATCAGACCAGGTTTTGTGGAATAGATAAAGCAGGTTAAATCAACATTAGCTTCTGTTCTGATTAGTACCCACTTCCTTACAGATTGTGGATCACAATTTTTGTCAGTAAAATTAAAGGTAGAAAATGCAAAAACCCAATGAATGAAGCTGATTTAAAAGCCAAAATTTAGAAAAATGCAGCTTGTCTCTTTAGTGTTTCCTCTAAAGTCACACGCCTAAAACTTTCTAAGGTAATTCATAGTAAGATTTTTGCTGTTCGTTTTTGGTTAGATGTTGGTATGTGTTATTTATTTACAAATGCCATAATACACTGCCTGGTATCGCCATTTCGCCAGAAGGGTCATATTACTGGGCTGAATCAAGCAAAGAAAACATCTAATGAAAGTTGAAATTGCTGAAACTGGGTTAAGAACCCTTCAACCCATTATCAAAACCTGAAAGGATAATGCTGAATCATTAACTTTGTGAGGAAAAAAAAAAAATGGAAATCACTTAAACACTTGGGAAAGTTGCATGGTAGAGAAGGAAAAAAAAGCAGTAAATACCACAGCTATATTTAATAATGTATGTAAGAGTGTTTTCGTTCACACACACAATGTGATGAGAACTCGCAGAATTGGGACGAAACATCTGTGTGGCCATAAGAAAACCATTTGTTAGTGACACTAATCAGACAAAGGCTTCAGTTTGCTAGGAAACATAAAAATTGGAGCAATGAGATACATTATGTGGTCTGATTGAAAGTGGTTCTGGGAGCATGAGCAATCGTTTTCATACATGAACTAGCCACCACATTGTGTGCTGTAATCAAAGTTAAAGGTGATTTGAATGTAATCTTAGAGCGTGTGATTATTATTTTTTTTTTGAAATTCTGAAGCATTAAATGCTGTTTAGACATTTTACAGTTTTTGGTTTCATTATGGTTATTATTCCATTGTTTCTCAGGCTCTCCTGACTGCGGTCACGTCTCCTCACATAGAGATTCACGAGGGGACAGTTCTTCTGACCGTGCGCACCTGCTACAACATCTACCTGGCCAGCCGCAACCTAATCAACCAGACCACAGCCAAGGCCACGCTAACTCAGATGCTCAACATAATTTTTACGCGGATGGAGAACCAAGCGGTCAGTATAACCAGTTAGTATTCATTGAGCTGACAGATTAAGTAATAAACAAAAGACTTGGCGCATTTTAATATTAGAAAGTCATCAGTGATGTGGTGTGACATAGCCTGAAGCAAAGCGAGGATATTACACTGCTGTTGATTATTTTGATATAAGAGCCCGACTATTTTAGCACAGCAATTTTCCAATTTTAACTGTAAAATTACGCATTGTACTGTTTTAACTCTATTTTTGTTATATAGCATCATGTTTTTTAATCCATGTTTTAAATCTGCCCTTCACAACCCTGTAATTGAATTCTTCTTTCAGAAATTGATTCATATTAGAATGAGTGCCTTAATAAAACCTGTGATTTGCCTTTGAGCAGGCACTGCTGTTGTTCCAAGACATTAGTCAACACTTTCTGACCAAATCAGATTAAACAATTCAACAGCACTGTAGAATAATGCTCTTTTCTGTGTCCCTTTTTCTTATCTTCTTTATCACTCAGTTGCCTGTTATATTGTAATTGCATTCAATGTTGTAGGCACTCGAGGCCCAGGAAGCAGAAAAAGAGAGACAGCGGCTTCAGGTCCCGAATCCTGTCTCGACCTCCCGAAACACTTCGCCTACACCAGGAGTGTGTTCGTCTCCACAGAATGGGCCTCCGGAGCCCTCTCTGAGCCCTCCTGAACTCTCATCCACACCCCCAACGCCACCGAACACCTCCATCAATGAACAGTCAGAGGATCAAGAGGCGACCAGAATATCACAACCAGGTACTATATCATTCTACCTGAAAGCACTGAATATGTGACAGCTGTTTGTGATGTACAAATTTACAGTCTAAACCAGGGCCCGTATTCACTTCACTTCAAGCTTCTTATGCCTAAAAGTTGCTCCTAGTGACAGAATTCTAAGAAAATTCTTAGAATTATGACCTTGTCTTAGAATTTCCCCTTAAAGTTAGGACTCTTAGTAAAGATAAAAATGATTCTCAAAACATCTTAGCCCTAAAACAGCTCCTTAGATAAAGATTGTTGAGAGTAGAGAGGAGAGGGACTTTTAAGAGGCTTAAGAGTTTCTATAGCAGAGGACAAAATGGCGGAAAGAAGAAATATTCTCCAAACACTGAACGTAAAGCTAAAAGTAAACACTGCTTTTCTGTCCAGTTTGGTTTTCTTGTTCTTTTTCTCCCATCCATCTCTTTTGGATTGTTGGCTACATACCAACCAAAAGTGCAACTTAAATAAACTGTCCTGCAATCATGTAAATTGGTCAAATCTGAGCCATTTTGCTCCCATCAATCTAAAATGGATTACAACTAATAGAATCAGTATGGTAAATGAATGAAGAACTTAAATATAGTAACTACTGTGTGGAAATTGGTTGTTTCAAAAGTAGACACATTTTCAACATTTGTCTGTTTTAATTATCTTTAGGATATTTAGCCTATAACAGAAACTTTGCATAAAGTCATGATTGTACAATTTCTTTATATACAAACATTATGATTTCACTGTCTATTCTATTATCATATATTCTATTTTCAAAAAAGCGCATTTCAAGACCTTTACAGAGGTCAGAGGTAATTTTTTATCAACCAATCACAATCCTTAAATTGCTGCATCATCCCTAGCAACAGGGTCAACCACATCTCCTCACTAAGATAAAGGTTTTTATATATTCCTTCCTCCGAGTTGCTCTAAAAAGTTTCCTAAATCACATTTAGTTTAGGACTCCTAGCCAGGACTTTTTAAGCTACGATAGGAGCTCTGAGAGAATAGAAGCTTTGTGAATACTGGCCAAGATGTTTACATAGACAAAAACAGTTTTTCACAATTCTTGACATTTAATGCTAGTAAAAATGCCCTGTTCTATGTCAGTCAGGATTATGTAAAATGTCAGAATTATAGTAGCGAGAAACTTATAACAAGTTTATAGAATTTTAGCCCATTCCTCCTGACAGAACTGGAGTAACTGAGTCAGGTTTATAGCCCTCCTTGCTCAGTAGAGATGGGAACCACTAGTCACCTCCTGATATGATATCTCGATACATAGGTGTCAATTTGGTTAAAATAGAAATTCTGTAAGTAACACGGTTTTATAAATATCCTGATTCAATATTGCTTTTTTTTCCCTCAATTTTTGTTACAATTTTAAACCTTTAAAAAAGTTTAAAAATTAACTAAATGTAACTCGTCCCTTATAGCATAGTTTTTTTTTCTCACTTAAAAACAAGCACAGAATTTAAACAATACTTTTTAAGTTTACAGAAAAGATACATTTTACTGAGCAGCACATACTGTATCTCTGTCCACCAACATAATTATTATTTCTAAACAAAATTTTTAAAAATAATTCACTCCTACAGTTCAGTGTGCCACCTGTAGGATTATAAAGAAACTGACGTTTTACCTTTATGAGGTTGATCAGCCGGTCACGGCCAATCAAACTGAAAACCAGCCAATACTGGTCATTGGCCAATCAACCGGTCCATCTCTATTATAAATGTAAAAATAGTTTTTTTTATTTATTTATTTATTTATTTTTAACAATTTCGCTGTCATTGTTACTCTTTATATGCTTCAATATATTGACATAAGCTTCCTTCCTCATGATTCCATTTATTTTGTGAAGTGTACTAGTCCCTCCTGAAGCACCCACAACATAGTGTTGCCACCCCCAGGCTTCACGGGTGGGATGATGTTCTTCAGCCTTCTTCTTTTTCCTTCAGACAAAATGATTGTCATTATGGCAAACAGTTACATTTTTCTCAGACCAGAGGACATTTCTCCAAAAAGTGAGATCTTTGTCCCCATGTGCAGTGGCAAATCACAGTCTGGCCAAGAGACTGATATCAACAAAGCCTGCTCAGCAAGGGAGAAGCTACTGTTCCAAAAGTGCCTAAAAAGATAAATATAAACACCTGTTTTCTTCAGTGTCTTCACAAGGTCCTTTTCTGTTCTGGGATTGTACTTTTTTGTACCAAAGTATGCGTCTCCATCCTGATCATTATCATGGCTGCATAGTCTCATGGCGTTTATACTTGTATACTATCATTCATACAGATGAATGTGGTACTTTCAGGCATTTGGAAATTGTTCCCAAGGGTGAACCAGATTTGTAAAGGTCCACAATTTTTTTCTGATGTCTTGATTTTCTTTGGTTTTCTCATAATGTCAGACACAGAAGCAACGAGTTTGAAGGCAAAGAAAAATACAACCAGAGACCCCCCCCAATTGACTCAAAAGGTGTCAGTTAGCCTATCAGAAGCTTCTAAGTTCTAAAGACTTCATTTTCTTGAATTTTCCAATCTATACAAAGGCACGTTCAACTGAGTGTATGTACACTTTTGACCAACTGCATTTGTGACATAGTGAATTACAAGTAAAATAATCTATTTATAAACACATGTTGGAAAATTTGCTTGTGCCATGTATAAAGAAGGTGTCTTAAACAATTTGCAAAAATTATAGTTTAACATGGTCTGTGGAGTGGTTTAAAAAAAAAAACTATTTTAATTAGTTTTTAACCAAAGTGCATGTAAACTTTTGACTTCAACTGTATTTATTTTAGTTGGTAATATTGTATTTATGTATTGGTCCAGAACTGCAGGAGACAGATCCTACTGTGCCCACATCCCTGGAAAAGAGGGTTAGTGAAGGAGAGGAGGGTCATCTGGAGGCTGAGACAGAGCAAGCCTCGGAGGCTCAGGAGGAGGCAGAGCCAGACAGTGGCCTGGGAGAGAGCTCTGTGGAGGGAGGTAAGGATCAGTCCAGTGTGCACATGTATTTTAACGCAGGAAAATACACGGATGAGAATTGTGCATATCATAATAATGAAATTATAATCCAGGTGTGGTTATGCCACTGCCACTAGGGGGTGATCATATGTCCCTGCATTCACCCGAGACCCTCATTGGCACAATGTATTTTATGAGCGAGTGTCATTTATTTTTGTATGATTTATATGTAATTATTAATGCGACCAGTTGTTGAACTGATTGGATTTTGAAATTGATCCAAGTAGGTCCAAGATCAAATGTAGTTTAGTTTTTTTATTAATAGCTTCTTCCCTGTATGGTGTCTATTTTAAGAATACACAGTTTAGTAACCAGAAGGATTATACATGTGGGTGAAGGGGCATCTCTGTCGGTGCTGTTTGCAGTTCTACTTCTTCTGCTTTATTATCGTAGTTGATTATTGCAAATAAAATTAATATAATTAATTATTATTAAGTATCACCATGTGCCACAGTTTGGTTCCCTGGAAATGTTACTTAAAAGTTTTTATAATAACAAAAAAGTAATTTATCTGCCATTCAAACATTTTATAACCAGGAACAACTTTAAGTATAAAATTAATTTCATGGTGTCTCAACCTATTTCAGCTACTCAGATATTTAAATGTGTGCAAAATTATTTGTGTTATTTATTAGTCCCATGATGCATGTTCCTAAAATTTTTACCTATACAATTAAGACCAAATTTAGGTTATTTATATTATGGTCAAACAAAACCAAATAAATTTGACTTTTTGATAATCTATTCAGCTTTGCAGCATTGTAACAAACTGTAGAAAAAAAAAATCTGACCTTACTGTGTGATCCACCACTTGAGTGTTTTTATCATGCTGTGTACATGGCATTTCAAGCCCATATGTGATCTTTTATTAGTTCTATTTTTTCTGCTTCAGTAGGCTTGGACCAACATTCTGACTCCGAGTCCAAAGTGACATCCCCTATGGCCAGGACAGACGCTCAGCAAATAAATGGTGTTGTGGATGATCAGGCCTCAGTGTCCTCAGATATTCTGGTAGGTTACAGATACAGGCATCACACACAGAACACATAGGTGTTGTGTTCTCTTGTGGTTTCCAGTCAAGGTGACTTTTTGTCTGCTTGTTATCTTGTTTCCACTAAGTCTTTTTCCTTGCTGTTACTCATTGTATTAAGTGGAATACAGTGGCCTGTAAATTCATTTTGTGGTAAGCTGTACTCTGTACTCTGGTGAGCAGAAAAGCAAGAAATTTGCTCCAATATAACTGCATTTAAAAATAATGTTTTGCGGTAACAGGTAAAGGTTCTATAACATTTGAAGCCTACAAACGTTGCTCTGTACCAGAATGAAGCCCAGAAAACCTGCTTGCATTAAACTTACTTATAGTCAGAGTGTAAGGGCAGTTGTCAGGGCATTTTCATATAATGTTGTTTGACGTTCGGCTGCTCCCTCATCGAGGGTTCGCCACAGCGGATCATCCGATCTGCACAACAACTTGGCACAGGTTTTTACGCCGGATGCAACCCTCCCATTTTATCCGGGCTTGGAACCGGCACTATATCCAGTGGCTGGGGTTTGGGCATTGGCCGGCAATCGAACCCAGGCCTTCAGCATGGTGGTCGAAAAACCTACCACTGAACCACAATATAAGGTATATTTAATTTACTGAATTTGGCAGATGCCCTTATTCAGAGCGACATATATTTTATTGCATTATACATCTGAACAGTTGTGTATAGAGGGTGTCTTGCTCAGGGGCCCAACATTGGAAACTTGGTGATGCTGCGGTTTGAACCAGGGCCACCATCATGACTGAGCTACGCACTACGATACAGTATAGCTACTATACGCTGATCTATCAAGGTGAAGTAATCTTGATAGAAAATGTAGCACTGTATTTATAGTCTATAGTATGTGTGTATAGTAGTAAAACCTATTCACAGGTTCTTCCCTTTGAAAAAGACACTCCAACATAGGAACAAACCAATTTTAGTCAAAAATTACTTTTTTTTTTTATACAGCTGCTACACACAAATAATTATAGATTGCCTTAACAACAGTTTTTTATATTTAAAGTAAATTCTTTGTCAGAGGACTACACAACAAACATATTTTGTGATCATATATTTAGCATAATCTTGGAAACTCGGCAGGGTAACACCTTGAGCAACAAAGGTGTATGCTTCCTGGTGTCACAGGTTTTTTTTTTTTTTTTTTAAGCTTTTGAAACATCTCTAGGTGGAGCTGTTTTCATTGTATAAACAAACACCTTTACTTTTACTGATGCAATGTTGGAAATAATGCATATGGTGTATACGCCTTATGTGTGCAGGAGACAGAGGCAATGCAGAACATGCAGACAGCCACACGCTTCTCGCACATCCTTCAAAAAGATGCCTTCCTGGTCTTCCGTTCCCTTTGCAAACTCTCCATGAAGCCACTGGCCGATGGCCCACCGGACCCCAAGTGAGATATTAAAGTCATTTATTTCTTTCTCCACGCATGCATAAGGGACAATAATTTATATCAAAATTTTACATTAAACCTTGTTGGCAATATTGTGCAAATAAATAAATGCACTTTGTATGTGCTGAAATTCTGCCATGGTTGTATAAACTTGTAGTTGAACAGGTAATTTGTGTCAATAATGAATTTCATATTGTGTCTTAGCTAATTAGTTAGAGATTAGCAATTCCAGTTAAGCATGTCAGACTGCTTAATGTTAGATGTTACGAAATACGAGCGTGAAGTAACACGTCTAAAGTGAAGGTGGAGTTTATACATGGCAGTTTGTAGTTCTGTAAGCGGTTTCGAGGTGCACTTCCTTAGAAAATCAGATGGAGTCAGAAAGTGTCATTGATTAATCATTGTTCTTAAAATGTAAACGAAATGAGCACAGCACCTGGAAGTGTAATGGATCTTCTAGTTACTACAGTTGCAGGTAGTACATCCAAATAAGCGCCCTTGTATTTTAAAACCTCTTCAAGTAATACATGTAACATGTATTTTTGTGTAAACTCAGCTGGCATACAGCTGCATATGCGTTAGACACCTGCTGTCAGCCTTCTTCTTTATCATATTAAATACTATATAACCTGGGTATGTCTTATAATATTAACCAAAGAAAAAGCTTTCTTGTTAGATCCAGTGCACAAAAGAAAGCTGTGGTTTCTTTTCCTCTCTCATCTTTGAATGCCAAAAACTGAGCTAAGAATATTAGTCATGACCTCGCCTTGTAATGTCTAATGAACGGCAAGCCATCGTATACATATAGTATCTTTAAGGTGCTTTATGAATTTTTTTTATTTATGTACATAATAAATAAATAGATATTTCCAAGTGACACTGGTGATTTTGTTCTCTGACTTTTAGGTCTCATGAGTTACGCTCTAAGGTGGTCTCACTCCAGTTGCTGTTGTCAGTGCTTCAGGGGGCCGGCCCTGTGTTTCGCACGCACGAGATGTTTGTGAACGCCATCAAGCAATATTTGTGTGTGGCACTGTCTAAGAATGGAGTTTCCTCTGTGCCTGAAGTGTTTGAGCTGTCCCTGGCCATCTTCCTCACCCTGCTTTCCCACTTTAAAGTGCACCTTAAAATGCAAATTGAAGTAAGCCGAGAATATACGTCAATGCATTTAATTAATTTCGTCTGCAGAATGTGGGACGGTTAAATTTTATTGGTTCTCTTCGTTTTTTTAAAAGGTGTTCTTCAGAGAGATTTTTCTGACTATTCTGGAAACATCTACCAGCTCCTTCGAGCACAAATGGATGGTCATCCAGACTCTGACTCGCATTTGTGCAGGTACTCGTGCTCCTTCTTTGTCTTTGACCTGTTTCCGTTATTCGTAAAAAATACATATTAATAATGTTAGCATGCCTTGCACCAAGGTTTGCTTATGAACGAGTTCACTCACTCTTCTTCTTTCTCAGATGCCCAGTGTGTAGTGGATATCTATGTGAACTATGACTGTGACCTAAATGCAGCAAATATTTTTGAGCGGCTGGTGAATGATCTGTCAAAAATTGCTCAGGGTCGAAGTGGACAGGAGCTGGGAATGACTCCACTGCAGGTATTCTCTCCAGCTGTGCTCTATTATTGTAGGATATTAAAAGGTTTTAATATTAATTTAAAGGTTTTAGTTAGAATTGGCATATACTGTAATGTACATAAAAAATAAATAAAATAAAAATTCAAAAATCTGAAAGAGTATTAAGTGTGACGCAGTTTCGGAAAGCCCATGGTATTCCACTATGGCCGATTTTTCAAAAATTGAGTTTTGGGGGCAATACATGTGTTTTTCATAAATGACACTGTATTCGGACATGACATGTTTTGCAGGAGCTAAGTTTACGTAAGAAAGGCTTAGAATGCCTGGTGTCAATTCTGAAATGCATGGTGGAGTGGAGCAAAGACCTGTACGTCAACCCTAACCTCCAGACTAATCTAGGTGAGAAGACGTATTGTATTTGTAGAATATTTCAGGACTTTCCCCTTGCTGCATTGGTTCTGCATGGTGGTTTATATCACCTTCAGTGCTTAACCTTTAGTACTGTCACATTTTTCTATGTCATGTCATTGACAGTTTTGATGTTCTGATTTATGTACAGGTCAGGAGCATCAGGCTGAAGGTGAGGGAGTAGAAGCTAAGCTCCCTGAACACTTGTCCTCTCGCAGGGACAGTGTCGGCTCTCAGGACTCGGCCATGTCATCCAGTGTTCAGGCTTCCCAACCCGACCATCCTGAGCAGTATGAGGTTATCAAACAGCAGAAAGAGATTATTGAGCATGGCATTGAGCTGTAAGTTTCTGGAGTTTTATTTATTCTTTTTTTTTTTTTTTTTGTGCAAACTGTAATGTCTTTATGTCCACCTTGTTTTCTTGCTAGGTTTAATAAAAAACCCAAGAGGGGGGTGCAATACCTGCAGGAGCAAGGCATGTTGGGAGTCTCTACAGAGGACATCGCTCAGTTCCTGCACCAGGAGGAGAGACTCGATACAGTAGGTGAATTTATTGTCTTTTTGCTTCCTGCTTCTAGACTATGTATCATATATCCTCAGCTCGTCTTTTTCCTCCTTTGTTAAGACTCAAGTCGGGGAGTTCCTCGGTGAGAACGCCAAGTTCAATAAGGAGGTGATGTACTGCTATGTGGATCAGCTGGATTTCTGCGGCAAAGACTTTGTGTCTGCGTTGCGTACGTTCCTCGAAGGCTTCAGGTTGCCTGGCGAGGCCCAGAAAATCGATCGGCTCATGGAGAAGTTTGCTGCACGCTATCTGGAGTGCAATCAGGGGTGAGTACTGCATGAATACTTAGCAGTGTTGTATAGTCAGGGTGACTAAAAAAAGGGAAATTTGCAGTTTCATTTATGTAGTAAGACCATTGTAATACAATAATATGGTATGACATTGTTTTTTTTGTTTTTTTTAATTTGATATCTTTATTGATAATTTTCTGCTTCTTAGTGAAAGTTGCTGTCTTTGCACTGACCTTCAGCTTTTTGTTTCCAGGCAGACTCTATTTGCTAGTGCTGACACGGCCTACGTGCTGGCATATTCCATCATCATGTTAACCACTGATCTGCATAGCCCACAGGTGAGTTTAAAACCCTCTTAAAGATGCCAGGCTTTGGCTTTAGTTTGAGATCGGATTCATGTTATCTTTATTTTTATATGCCTTCTTTTTTCTTTATCAATTGCCATTATGATCAGGTGCACAGTTTCTAAATATGCCCGTCATTAGCCTAGCAAGTGTTCTTGTTCTATCCCAGGTGAAGAGCAAAATGACAAAGGAACAGTACATTAAGATGAACCGTGGCATTAACGACAGTAAGGATCTGCCTGAGGAGTACCTCTCTTCCATTTATGATGAAATAGCAGGAAAGAAGATTGCCATGAAGGAGAGTAAAGAGTATTCCATTACCCCAAAGTCTAACAAGCAGAGTAAGTGCTTTTTCAGTGTAAATGGGTGACGTTTAATCTTTTACATGGACATAATATGGATAAATTAGTGACTATATTTCTTGTTTAAATGTTATTTTATAAAAACATGTAGTAAAGCAGATTTCCTGAGTGGCAAACTAACCCTAAAGCTTTGCTGTAGGTGTAGCTAGTGAGAAACAGAGACGGTTGCTGTATAATATGGAAATGGAGCAGATGGCTAAGACAGCTAAAGCCCTAATGGAAGCTGTGAGCCATGCTCAGGCGCCTTTCTTCAGTGCCACCCACCTGGAGCATGTCCGTCCAATGTTTAAGGTACCAGACATTTCCCTTCTCCCCTTCTCCTTTTTTTTTATAGCCATAAAGCATCGTGGGTGATAAGCGTGGACTGATTATGACAGCTTTACAATCTATAAAATATGTCTGGAAAAACATCGTCAGGAATGAAAACCAAATTACGTTTTGTATGTTACAGTTGGCATGGACACCTCTGTTAGCAGCGTTCAGTGTGGGCCTGCAGGACTGTGACGATCAGGAGGTGGCATCTCTTTGTCTGGAGGGAATCCGCTGTGCAATCAGGATTGCCAGCATTTTCAACATGCAGGTGAGTTCAACACTAATCTGTGCAGTGGTTGTATACATCTCCTTATTTCTACTAGACTTTTTACTCTTTTGTGTGTGTGTTTATAGCTGGAGCGTGATGCATATATTCAGGCCCTGGCCAGGTTTACATTGCTCACAGCTAGCTCCAGCATTACAGAGATGAAGCAGAAGAATATTGACACCATTAAGACCCTCATCACTGTGGCGCACACTGATGGAAACTACTTGGGCAACTCCTGGCATGAGGTGGTCATTGCACTACAGCACAGCACAGCAGGCCATTTTGGGCTTGTTAACTAATTATTCATTAAGTAAAGACCTAATTTCACAGCTGATCTCATGTCTCCTGCTCACCTCGGTAGATTCTGCGCTGTATCAGTCAACTGGAATTGGCTCAGCTGATTGGCACAGGAGTGAAGACGCGTTATATTTCTGGTGTAGTTCGTGACCAGGGAGGTGGCATTAAGGGCTTTTCCACTGGCGGAGATGAGTTCATTCCTCTTGGCTTAGGTAAGCCTTTCACAGAGCGACACATTCACGGAAAGTTTTTATAGAATGACTTGATGGAATGGGTTGAAATGATTGTTTTGTTAAGTGTACTGTTTGTTGCTACATTCTTGACCTTTCACAGGCACACTAGTTGGAGGGCCAGATAGACGTCAAATGGCTCACATTCAGGAATCAGTCGGAGAAACCAGCTCTCAGAGTGTAGTGGTGGCTGTGGACAGGTGAGAGAACAATGACTGCTAAAAGGCTGTATTTTTATAGATGTTGTTTTTCTGTTTCATTAACTTTTTTATTTTGTTCTCCAGAATCTTCACCGGATCCACCAGGCTTGATGGAAATGCAATTGGTATGGGGATATTTGTTTGCAGTTGTCTGAATTGTCCAAATTTTTGGCTCTTTTTCTCTTGAGTTATCTTAGGTTTATTCAAACATATGCAACTTTTATAGTCCTGTAATCCATTCATGTTGTATATTTGGTTATGCCTTATGTGTACTTCAAGGGTCCCATTGTTTACTATTTCTATTAAGTTCTTTCTGGTCACCCAAGGTCACCTAGTGCATTTTTTTCATAGCTCGAACTAGCACTACATAATTACTCACATAAAAACTTATTGCAATATGGACCAGTGCAATTATATAATCACGAAAGGCTGCAATTTATAGCAGGTAATATACACAGTCAGGAATTTATGTAGAGGTTAAGGATTTGTATATTTTTAATTATTTGGGATCTTTTATATCATTGTTTGCTGTTAACCTAGATAAATACATTTAATTACTAAATTTTACATTTAACAGTTACATGTTGCAGTTTAAATTGCTGTGTCAAAATAATCACTATCCATCCAAATGTCTAAATACGATTTAAAATGTGAATTTTTCATAAAATGTGCCCATTAATATCAAACATTTAATTCATCTCCATGGTAAAATATAGTTGATTTGAATATTAAACCTTTTTTTCCCAGTCGACTTTGTGCGCTGGCTATGTGCGGTGTCAATGGATGAACTGGCCTCTGCTCACCAGCCACGCATGTTCAGCCTGCAGAAGATTGTGGAGATCTCCTACTACAACATGAATCGTATTCGACTGCAGTGGTCCCGCATTTGGCAGGTCATAGGAGATCACTTCAACAAGGTCAGCCTTGCCTCTGGTTCTCATTCTACACTTTGGTTTCTGCTGTGCAGCATCTGTTGTAGCTAATTTCTGATGTGTCTACACTGCTTCTGCTTTTGTATCAGGTGGGCTGCAACCCTAACGAAGATGTTGCCATTTTTGCTGTGGATTCCCTGAGACAGCTTTCCATGAAGTTTTTGGAGAAAGGAGAGTTGGCTAACTTCCGCTTCCAGAAGGACTTCCTTAGGCCGTTTGAACACATTATGAAAAAGAACAGGTTAGAGAACGAGAATGCCTTGAAACCAAAAACAATTTGGCCAGCACTGGTTTTACGTAATTTTTTTCCCCCTTTTTCCACGAAGATCTCCGACAATTCGGGACATGGTGATCCGCTGTGTGGCTCAAATGGTGAACTCGCAGGCAGCCAACATCCGCTCTGGCTGGAAGAACATCTTTTCTGTGTTCCACCAGGCAGCATCAGACCATGATGAGACCATAGTAGAGCTTGCCTTTCAAACCACAGGACACATTGTCAGTGAGTATTAGCAAACATCCGTCTAAGGGAGAGCAGCAACACTGCTATAAATTTATTTATTTTTTTTAACAGTAGCGGAATCATACCTTTTACACTTGGACCTTTGGTGAGCTCTGAAAAAAAAAAAAAAAAAACAAGCATGCAAATGCAGCAGTGAAAAATATTAGGAGCATCTCCTAAAATGTTAGGAGCATGTGCGCATGTCCTCCTGTCATAGGTGCGCTCCAAGGTACTTAACCAAATACCACTACAGTTCTGATTATATATTCCCAAGAATATATAAACAAAAAGGACAAAAATATAATGCAATTAGATGATGTCCAAAATGCACCTGACTTACCAAACTAACAAACAATTCAAATAAATAGTTTGTTAAATAAATAAAATAAAAATAAAAAAATATGATGAGCTCATCCGTGCTGTTTACTTAAAAACAAAAGCCATTCTTCTTCTTTCCTTTTAAATGAAGAGGGCAATGATTCAATCATACAGGTGATCCTTGGCTATAATAAACCCAAAAGCATGTCCTCAGGTCTTTGTTTAAAAATTTTATGAATCCAAAAAAGATCCACAGATATCTCTCCTTCATCGGTCTACAAATAGCAAGCAGCTCACTATCTACAAAAAAAAAAAAGCCTGTGTTGCAATTGTAATATCCCAATAACTCAGTTGAGATGCTAAATAAGCTTTTTCTCTTCTATTAATTAAATTGAACTTTGTGTGTATAGTGAAGTGCTGATCTAGCAAAAGAATATTGCTCTAGTGATACACCACAATCTGATTTGGTTACCTAGTTAATCATCATTTAGTTATCTGGCAGGAGCCCACAGGCCAAGTTCAGAGCATGTCAGGGTAAGCCCCAGGAAAGCCCATAGCAACAGCAGAGAAAATAATCAGATTGGCTGAGTGTCAGCTTGTACCCCCAGGGTCCTAAAGACAGATTTTGCATTAGGAAAAGGGCTTGTATGAAATGGGGGGTGTTTATAAGTAATAGCTATATAAATAAAAGAGGTTTTGTCTGTACATTCGTCAGAACCCACCCTTTCAATTTTATCTTTACGTTTCATGAATTGGAGGACTCGAAACCTTCTCAGAAAATTTTCTGTCTGTATGTCTGTCTATCCAGCCATATTTTGTCATAGCATCACGCAAAAATGGCCGGACATAATGGAATGAACGTTTGCAGTACTTTGGTATTTGCCTGAAGTCAAATGGTTGAGCAGAGGTACAGTAAAGTTATGTGCAGATATGTGCCAGATTAGAAACCGCAAGTTTTGACAGCGTACTCCACATGCGTCACACTGTGGGTTGTGCTAAATCGACCGCTGGACAGAAATTATTGAAACTGTTGCAGTACATGCATATCTGCCCTGAAGTTGGTTGGAGATCTCGTCGCATGGATGCCCCGTGTGTCTCTTTGGGATGCGTCTCGTGTCTGGGGATGGTTCTCGCTACCTAGAAGACGGTTC